>VDFB02389832.1:0-63322 GCA_007258455.2 Sequoia sempervirens
AGGATATGCTTGAAAATAAGAATAACATAGAATACAAGTTTTTATGTAAGAAAAGAATAAGACACGTGAAAAAGGCGAAATAGACATAGTACAATATGCTTTTCTTTGTATATACTTTACCTCTGAAAACAATACAAAATACTAAGGCTAGGATTTGAATAGGACAAAATCCAAAAAATTGATCAAAATTATTTTAGGATTTAATACACAATTTTGTAATTGTTTTTCCAGGTAAAAGTACAAAGTTGTGTCACACTTTTATAAAGGAAACGACCAACACTGATCTAACTTTTAAACTTGAATCACTAGAAAGTGGCATATATGTTTTGAATTTTGAAATGATGTAAGATAATAAAATGTGTATTTTTTACTATATTTTATGTTTGTATTTTTTTGAGAAAATTAAAAAATTATTTAAATATGGTTTTTTATAAATTAGCACTATAATTTAGTTGTTGATAAAATGCTGAAAAATGATGTTCCACTCGACATCAATCTTTATATAGTAAATTTTTTTTTTTTTCCTTTAACTTTTTTGTCTATATTTATAATTTGAATCTTTAGGGCATGGATATTTTGTTTTGCAATTTTAATAAATATATATTTTTAAAAAAAAATTAAATGTGTGTGTATTAAAACATGGTTATTTCCACTCGATGTCAACTTTTATATTGAATATTTATCTAAAAATAAAATAAAAAATTATACTACCTTAATCTAGATTCTTTTATCTAGGGCATCATTTTTTTTATTTTTTTTTAATAAGTTTTAGCATTTTTCTTGACATGGTAATCAACCTAATATTTTTGTGCTAATAACCTACTTTTAGTAAAAAATGAAAATAAAATATAAATAATAATTGAACTATTAAAATAAATATATATTTGAAAACTACACTTATGGATCTAAAAAATGGTATTTTTACATTTTTAAAAATATGTTATTTATATGAGTAGGAGTTGTTGAAACTTTAATTTTTTCAAATATTTTCAATTTTTAGTAAATTGGCCTCAAAGTGGTGCTACATATGCATTTAGCCAACAATTTGAGTTGGAAAAGTTGTGGACATATTTAACTTATCTAGAATGAATCTTAATAGATCATATGTTTGACCAAAATTGATTTTTAGTTATAAATACTAAAATTCACTAGTGCTGATAAGTTGGCCAAAAGTGTGACATAGCTTTGTACTTTTACCCTTCCACACTATGGAAAGGGTCAAAATTACCCTTTATAGAATAAGGGAATTAAACAAGTATAGAGAACTCTCCACTACCACAAAGAATAAAATACAAAAACCAACAATGGCATTAAATCCACCGCCCTAAAAAACCTATTCCAAAAATTAGGTTTTTTGTCAAAAAAATCTACTAAACTCTTGTAATGAAGTTTACACTGCTTAATCACTAATTGAAACACAACTCAAACTTCTTGAGCCAATTCCCTTTATTAAATGATGTGGAAACCACTGAGCTAGAGTTCGGTAAGCAATGGAATAGAACCTCCTTGTTAGGGGAATCATGGCATCATAAAACCTTATTTGACACAAAAATTCAATTTCTTGTAAGATCTCAATTATTGGGGGATGGTGTTCTTGATTCTTCAAGGAATTTCTAGTGTGACCTCTTAAATGTTATCCTACTACTAGTGCACCTAAGGCATTCCTTTTGACACTCTATCCTACTCTTGACAAAAACCTAAAGATACACCTAGCAAAAGGGTGGGTGTTTCTCGAATCTCTTCTCGAGCTACTTGCAAAAAACCCTACCACATATCTATTGGCTCCACAATTGTTGTTGCACCAAAAGGTTGACTTGTTAATACCTGATACAACTGCCAGAGTTAATGGATCCATGGGAGGCAATTAGTCTATGTCGTGAATCTTGAGGGGAGTACTGACCATCTGCCAACAAACTCCCCCTTAGCATTACCCGAGGGGATTCAAACCCAACACCTTTGGATCTTATACCAATTGTTGGCCCCACAGTTGTCGTTGCACCAAAATATCGACCTGTTAATTCCTCGGTATGTGGAGGATCATGATGGGCAAAAAAGTGGCAATATTATGGGTATGTGTAGGGTATGTGGTTGACGAATTTTTTTTACCCAGAATTGATGAAACGAAAAGGGTTTTTAAAGGAGATTCTTAGATTTCCACCAATTTAAATTATGCTTTACTTTGAATTTAATAAATTATTATTATTCATTTTCTATTTGAATTATGGCTAAATTCCTGATCAATAGGCTGATTGAAAAAAATCTATAGCTTTCAAACGGTATCACATTTTTTGAATCCAAAACATGTGTCACATTCTATGCTTCACATACTATAGGATTAAAAAAATAAAAAAAAATTCATAAAGTTTTGACCAAGTTAAGGTGGTCAGACATACGGGCGGGGGCCCTAGCTCGGTTGGCTAAGTAATTCCGTTCGCAGCTCTGCTTTGATCGAGGTTCTAGTCTCCCCGTCCGTGGTACGGGGAAGGCGTAATAGCGCCCGGTAGTCACGTTAAAAATTTTGAGGCGCCTGCAGGTTTATGAAGTCGTGCTACGTTACGATCTAAAAAAAAAAATTGGTCCGGACATGCAAGTTTTATATTTTTTTAAATTTTTATAATTAATTACTTGGAAAAAATTACAAAAATATGCATCACATCTGGACATGAGTCCTCTACTTATATCTAAAATATTATAAAAAAATAGTATCATTTTATTGTGTTTAGGGTGGTCAGACAGACTCCTACTTATTTTTTCCCTAAATTTTAAGTACTATTGCATTGAAATTTCAAATTTTCACCAAGTAGATTTTATTTCTAAAAATAAACCTAGTAGTTTAGAAACTACATTCAATTTTCTACAGATTCTATTCTTACATATTTTTGAAATAATATAGATAACTTATTCAAATTTTTACATCAAGTTTCCTAACTCTTATTTTTTTGAATTTTTTGCCACTTAAGGGCCTATTTTTTCCATGATGATCCTACACATACCCACCCAATACAACTGCTAGAGTTAACGGATCCACGGGAGGCAATTAGTCCATGTCCTGAATCTCGAGGGGAGCGTTGACCATGGATTTTTCAACAATAGCCACATGTCTCTCTATGTGAAAGGTTAACAACATACAAAAGGTTGTGTGACCACCACATTGCATCATCACATTCCTTTAAGCAGAGAGCAATTTGAATCCTTCAAAAATTTGTTCCTGTGTGACATGTGTATGATTCCAATGAAAGAGACAAAAAAGGAAGAAGGGAAGGAATTCCCTTATAAACATGAAGTTGATGGTAGAACAAAAACAATGTGAACAAGGGAATAAAATGAATACATGTAAAGAAAAAACCTCTACAATTAACATGGATTCCAAGCTATATTCACTGTCGTAAACATACTTGAAAAAGTCTTTAGAGAAGTCAAGATTGACTAGCATGGTAGCCGTGGATATTACCTCCTTTAGCTTTTCAAACATTATTATTCCTTTAGTGATCCATTTGAAAGCTTGGTATTTCTTCAAAATTAGTGTGATTGGCTTTACTAGCCACATGAAGTCAGATATGAATCAATTGAAAAAGTTGATCTTCTCGAGGAAATACAGGACTCCCTTTTTGTTTACTAGAAGAGTCAATTCCTTGATGGCCTTTACTCTATCTAGATCAATAGAGATGCCTTATTTGGATATCGACAATCCTAGTAGCTTTCCTTGCAATATGTTGTAGACACATTTATTGGCGTTGAGGGATACCCTGAACTCTTGCCATCTTTGAAAATTCTTCTCCAAATGATCAAAATGATCTTCCATTTTCTTAGAGAATATGGTAAGATCATTTAGATAAATGAGGATGACTATGTTGATTAGTCCTTGGAAGGTTATGTCCATGGCCCACTATAAATTAGCTCCTACATTGGAGAGGTCAAAAGACATTTTAATGTATGTGAAGGTTCCCCGCTTTGTTATGAAATTGGTCTAATGTTGGTATTCCTCTTTGAACCATTATGGTTATAGCTTGAGAATCCATCAAGTAGAGAGAACATCTATTTTCTCACAACTGTTTGGAGGATCTACTCCATGGAGGGAAGGGGATAGTGATCTTTCAAGGATACTTTACTCAAGGCCCTAAAATCTATGCAAAGTCTGATATTGGGGTTTTTATTTCTTACGGGAACTAGGTTAGACACCCATGTTGAATGCTTGATGGTGTATATGATCCTTGAATCAATTTGTTTCCTCACCTCCTACGCTATCATAGACTCAATATTTTTTTTTACTGGCCTTTTCTTTTGGTGGAGTTACTTAGCATGCTCAACCAAATTTTTGGTATGTTAGATAACCTCACAACCATACCCCTTTAAGTCATCATAGGCCCAAGCCATAACCCCTTCATAATCATTATAGAAGGATACCAATTGATCCTTGTCCTTTCGGGTAACTTCTTTCCCCACCTTCAATTATCTTCCATCTCCTACATCATGTTTGGAGTAATTGATTTTGTTCACAAAAAAATCATTCTTTCATTCCTCACATCATTAAAATCAAATAGATTCTCTAGAGTGATCAATCCCTTTGGAATTTTTGTAGACTTGAGTTGTATGATTTGATATTTGTAGGCCTCTTCAACATTTGGCTAAAACTTCTCTACAAACTCGCATGACTATTAGAGGAACATGGCAATCTAGGGATCAATTTTAAACACTTTCCACTTTTAATCATTGTCTAGGATAGTGAGTCTAATAATCACTCACACCATATTCTCATTTATTAGTAAACAAACTATTGTGTTAAACTATGAAATGTATTGCCATCCTTTTTGCTTCTACATTCATAGACCTTGGGATGATTTGAATTTTAAAGGCCTTAAAAGTTTCAATTAAATCCCATAGTTGATGGTAGTAGGACCTTTTCAAATCTTCTTTGCAGTCATAGCTCCTCTTATTTTTTAACTACCATTTTAGAATATTTGATCACCTTTAAGTGTTGCATGCCCAAGTGCTTGGAAAGGCTGGAACCATGGACCAAGGTTTCATACTCAATTTCATTATTTATGCAAACAAAATAGAAGTGGAAGGATTTGAGGGTCTCTTTCTTAGATGGAAACAAAAAAAGGATGCCAGCCTCAGAGTTAGTTTTACATTTTTCACAGTCAAAATGTAGAGTCTAGAAATAGTACTAAATTTCAAGTTCATTTCTCTGGTCTTCCTTCTTCCTTATTACCTCAAGTATGACTTGATATTCATCATGTCGATTACATAGGTCCTGAGGCCAATGGAATTGAAGTTACAGAATGGGCTATTTCTCATAAATTAATTAATGAAGACATCTTCTTTAGAGATTCTATTGTTATCCACTCCTTCTTCAAGCATTTCTATGTAATATATTTCTTTTTTAAGAAATGTGTATGTGCCACCTCAAAATTCATCATGGCATCATTAGCTAGTGCTCAGGGAGAAATGGATCAAAGAGCATCTTCATTTTTTAGTTGTATTTGGTCATCAAGATCAAGTGAGACCAAACTAAAGATAAGTACTTGCCTATCTTGACTATGAAATATCTTGATAAAAATAACCCAAGGACTAGCAAGATATCCTTTACAACCATTTCTTGGGAAACTATGATACTAGGGAAAGAGTATAGGGTCAAAGGAAGATCCTTGATAACTCCTATTTTCTCAACATTCTTTTCATCCAATTTCATTACCCCCTTATCTTAAGGTTCATATTGAAGTTGCAATGCATCTATAATGTGCTTGGGCATCACTACCGGGTTGGCACTAGAATCAATCATAAAATTGTGTGAAAACTTATCCCCAATAATGAGAGATAAATAAAATGGGGTGGATATTTTACTTTCCCTTTCTTTAGATTTGATGAATTTGGATGGCACATTGGGTTGCACATTCTCGTTCATCTCTCTCTTTGGTTTACATTGGCTCCTCTTTTGGGTTACCTTTCACAAGACTATCTTAGTGTTCCAATGTCTCTTGTAGTAGAGATTTCTAGTCAAGGAATGATAGGATGTCCAAGAGAGAAATATTGGTTGGGCCTTCTTTAGTTGCTCAACCACATCCAATGAACCTTGAGGTAAAACCTTGGGCTCTTTTATCCTATTCTACACTATTTCACACTATTTTTGATATACTGAGGCTAATGGTTGGGGCCCTAAATTCTTACCTAAGGTTACTTTAGGAATTATTAAATAAAGTGGAATCTCGGTCAGCTTCTTAAATCAAGTCTAATAGTTTGATTAGACCTATGAAATTTTGACATGGGAATCTCATTTACATAAATTGCATCCTCACCTTCCACCCAAGAGAACAAAAAAAGTTATAGGGCTATCTATTCTTCCTTTTCTATGGACATACCTTGCACTTGAGACATCAGGATGACATTCTCAACACCTAGGGATTGGTATTCATAAGGGGTTGAATCAAGTGTAGTCCCTTATCTTCACTCCTTGATGAATCTCTACTACAAATTTCCTCTAGAGAAATTTTAGGGTGTATGTGCATCATTTCATTAAAAGCACCATGAATTTGAGGCATCGGCCAATTTTTTTGGGATGATAACCAATTCTCTATGTGGATTTGGTGCGATTGAATGTAGAGGAGTAGGAACTGAGACAAGTTGGTTTGCAGGATGTATTTGACGATTCGAACTCTACCCTCCCTAGTACTATTTATGTTAAAACAATGGCCTCCCACCTTGGTAATTCCAGAAAGGGGGATTCAAAGGCTTAATTTTTTTCCTTTTTATTTTTATAATTTCATTAAAAAAATTTCAGATAATTTTTTTCATATCATTCATCTCTATGGCTACTGATGATTAAGCAACCATGATTGTTTGAGCAACAAGATACACGTACATGGGAGGAGTGGCTTGTGAGGTGTTGAGAACCTTTTTCTTATGGTGGCATTGATAATTATAGGAATATAAGAATTAGAAACCACGAGAGGAGCTTCCTAACATTTATCAAGTTGTTTTCTGCTTTGACAACTAGTTCATACACATCCAACAACATCTAGCCTCCAAGTGACTAAATTATCATAGCTATGTCTAAGTTGAATTCTTTGAGATAAAAGAAAATTGCCATACCACAAGAGGTTGATCCACTACTAGAATTCTTGGCCAAGTTTTATGGAACTTGGTATTAATTTCTATAATAGCCTCTTGTAGAGATCTTTTAATAGTAATTAGTTTTTGGATGAAAGATAACCGGTCCCCTTTCTCATTGAATCAATCAAAGAATTTGTTGCCTAGTTCATCCTAAGTGGCAGTGGAGTTAGGAAAAAAAGATTGATATCAGTCAAGAGCTTTCCCTTTGAAAGAGGTGGAAAATATGCTTAAAGCTACATTTTTCTCTATGACATGGTGCACTGTAAAAAAAATTCCATATCCCAAAGATGTTTCATGGTTTTTTTGAAATCCTCCCCTATGAACTTAGGGATTGCCTTCAAAGTGTTATCAAGGATAGGATCCTAAGTAGTCAGGGCTACTAGAGGAATGAGTGGGCTACCACTATTCCATGATACAAAATTTCTTGGTGGTCTTGGAGTAGCCATCTATTGTGGTTGTTGTGTTGTAGTTCGCGTTGCACCCCGTTCGTGAGTTACAACCACAAAGGTGGTAGTAGTAAGCTTGGATTTTGTATTGCTAGCAACCTTTTGAATATTCTTTGGCTCATAAAACCTCACTTTAATCTAGTGATTGTGGGTTTAAATCCCACCAAACATTCGAAAAAAGGAACTTTTGACTCTTAAAAATTTCACTCCCAAAAAACAATGTCCTATGGGAAGCTTTACAAATGTGGGACCGAAATTGTTATTTTTGAAGTGACCTCTAAGATTTTAGAAGTTGACTCTTCAAATATTTTGGGAGGAAAGGTGGGGAGGAAACATAAAAGAAACTAAAATAACACTATCTAAGGAAATGCACCAGAATCACTAAGGTATCCATTCCTAACATTGCATAATATAGATTAGATATTTTAAAAAATTACAAAAAAAATTAAAAGAGCATATGCATGATTTGGAGTATGTAATTTATAAACAAAAGATAATAATACTATAGAACTAGAGAACAAAAATAACAGACAATAATTGATTTCACAAAATTTAACACAAAACACCATGTTCTCTTTATTGTTTAGTGGAGAATAAAATATAAAGGCCCAAAGACACAATATAAACCATTTAATCCTTCCCATGAGGGGCATTTGCTAAGTTATTAGAATACAAGAAAATAACTACTACTATTTATATTCAAAACTAAAAAAATATTACAATACTCTTCTCTCTAGAGATAGTTGTGTAAAACTTACTACCCAAGAACCCCTATAAAAGATAAACCCCTGAATATATAGGCACCACAGCCTTGGCACGAGGGAGATTACAAGATAATAAAAGAAGACACGTGGTCTAGAAGATAGCACTCATTCTCATGATGAGGTTGTTGTAATTTAAAGGGAGTGCTTAATCTCATACACACAGGGGGTATTCAGATCTCGAATATGGTGTGACCTTAGCACCCAATAACTTCCTTGATGTTGACACATGTCTCTCTTGAACGACTCTTGAAGCTTCCACTGGGAATGGGTCCCATCCTTCTCAACCAATGAGACATCATTTTTCCATGAACGAAATTCCTTTTCTCTTGAGGCATGTGGTGCTTCCATGTGGGGGCTCCCCCACTTTTAAGTTCCTTTTACATTTTATGAGTTGATGGTGATGAAGCCACTACATGGTTCCTTTCTATTGTTCCTAAAGAGAGTCAAGAATTCCTTTGTGAAGGGTGAGTGTGGAGGTGCCATGTGGTGATAGTATAGATGTTGATACTTAAACCAAAAGTTATAAGGGGCTTAAAGGAAAATAGAAGTATAATTTAATAAATGTCCCATTCTTCAAGCGATGAAAATATAATTGCCAAAAAATCAAAAGTGTAGATTTGATTCAAAAGAACATGATAAAATCCCTATTTAATGATTATGGTTCTATCCTCAATGAGGAAAATGATATAAAAGATGTTGTTTCTTAGTTCATAGATTTGATGGCTAGTCAAAATCTAGATGTTTCTTATATGGAGCAACTTATTGTCATTATTCCTAATGTCCTCAATGAACAAGGCCTCAATTTTTTTGTGGAAACCTCTTTTATATGAAGAACTAAGAAATGGCATGTTTTTCTTTGGTGGTAAGGCCCCATGCCCTGATGGGTTCCCTCCAACCTTCTTCCAATATTTTCGGGAGGTGATTTCTACAAACTTCCTTAATGATGCAAGAGACTTCTTGAAATTAGAACTGTTAAAATAATTGAACTCTACTTTATTGTATTGATTCTGAAAAAAGGTGATGCTCTAACGATGTTGGATTAAGATCTCCAAACTCATAGTTTATACACCGAAAGGGTTTCTTCATTATATTATGATTTCCCCCAATAAGAAAGGTTTTTTCATAGGTATACATATTCTATATGTAGCTTTGATTACTCGTGATTATATCAATTCTATGGAGTATAGCAAGAAACCAAAAATGACCCTCAAATTTAACATCCAAGGTTTACGATAAAGTTTCTTTGCAATTTTTGATGACTTTCCTACACTATGGGTTCAAAGGAAGGATATTGAATCTAATTAAAGCTTGTGTCACAATACCCAAATTTTCTATTTTGGTGAATGGAGTTCTTAGGGGATCCTTCTCCAAAGGGAGAGGCCTTTAATAGGGGGACCCTCTCTCCCTATATGTTCATAATGGTTTTTGAAGCCCTTGGGAGGAATTTTCAATAAATTTCTTGAACTAAGAGTTTTTAATGGTGTAAAAGTTGTCTCTTCTCTATCTCTAGCTTCTCACCAAATTTTTTTTGGATGATACCATTTTTTTTCGTGAAGCATTGGTAGTAGAAGCTACCTACTGGAAAAAAAACATTGGAAAGTTTAGCTTGTGCCTCATGATAGCTCATAAACTACACAAAGAGTAAGCTTTATTTCTATAGTATGGATTAGTTGGTTAAGAATAGAGTTAATAGGATCCTAGGATGCCAATCCACAAGTCTTTTGTCATCTTACCTTAGCCTACCTCTTCTATCAAAAAATCCCCCAAATACCTACTGGAATGGAATTATTTAAAGAATTCAAAATAAATTGGCTAGTTTGAATGTAAGCTCCTTAGCCAAGCTAGAAAACTTCAATTCCTAAAATCTTCCCTCCAAAAGTTCCAATTTATTCTCTATTAGTGTTTAAAATACTTGCTTACATAGCCTATAAAATTGAATAAATTTAGAGGAATTTTCTATGGAAAGGAACAAAAGAAAATTCCATGATTTCCTTGGTTAGCTGGGAAAATTCCTACATGTTAAAAAAGGCTAGGGGTTTGAGTATTAGAAGGGTGAAAATTTTCAACAAATATTTCCTAGAAAAAATAGGATGAAACTTCATTCAAGATGAAAAATATTGGGCTTTCATCTTGAAAGCTAAATACCTTGATAATGAGGATCCAAGGAACTTTTTATTCTATGACCTGCCTAATGGATTAGTTTTTTGGAACAATCTTTTCAAGAAAAAGAAACATGATTAAATAGGCGATTAGAAGAAGGGTGGGGAATCATTTGAAAATTGGGTTTTGGGAAGATACTTAGAATAAAGGACTTTCCCTCTCATCTTTCGTTCAATTCAATTATATTAAAGGAATTCGTATTCATGCAAATGATGAATTCCTCATTAATTATATATACTAGATAGGTTATTTTCTAAGATGGAAATTTTCTTAGGAATAGATTAATCGAGACAAACTCTTGAGAGGAAGACAACAAAGGGAAGAAGACCTTATGAAAATTTTGAGAAACTAGGTAGGTGATTGTACGAATTTTCCTAGGACAAGGTGGAAAAATGGATATGGAGCAAAAATATATCTAGCCTCTTCTCAACTAAATAATTTTATATCATGTTGGAACAATCTTTCCTCCCTAATATTGAATTCAACCGGTCATAGGTTTGGATAGTAAACCTTTTCCAAAAATTAACTACTTTTAGTAAATAGTTCATCATGGAAATATTCTTACTGTAGATAACCTCAATAGATCCATGGGTTCTACTTTATAAATATATGTTCAATTTGTTTTGAAGAGCTTGAGAGCATAGATCACTTTTTCCTAAACTACTCCTTCTCAAGTGAAGTATGGAATAATTTCATAAAGTCCTTACTTGTTAATTATATTTTCATCTCAACTCTTAAAGATTTTGTTAATATTTAGAAGAACTTCTTGTTCTCTCATCCAATCATAATTGACCTATGGAGATTAATTCCCTTTTTCACTTCTTGGAGACTATGGAAAGACCAAAATAATATAATTTTTAGGGACCAAAAAAGAAACAACATGGAGGTTTTTGTGTCTATGAAACATATATTACAGGAAACCATAAATAAGGTTAATTATAGTTTCTCCAAAGTGTTACTTTCATATGGGGAAATCAATATTAAATAACTATGGGGTGTCAAGCATTATTTAACCCAAATAATTTGGACCAAAGATATGTGCAAGAGAGAAACCAAGTGGATCCTCCCTAAGGAAGGTTGGATTAAACTTAAATTTGATAGATGTTTTAAAGGAAACCTGGGAAAATTTGTTGTAGGGGGTGTGATAAGAAACTAGAATAGTGTTCTCATAGAAGGACATTCCAAAAACCTTGGTATTTATTCTAGTAATTATGAAAAATATTCAAGGGAATGGTAGGGACTCAAAAGAATAAAAGAAAGAGAATATGATAAATTCGTCACTGAAGGGAATTCTATGTTAACCATTAATATCTTGGAATTTATGTCTATTGTGCCATGGAAAATTATTGACATGATGGACAATTGCAAAGATAATATAGAAGAAGTTTAATATCTAATGAAAGACTTGTTAGAAGATGGAAGGCTATAAAGTATAAAATGGGGTTATTGTGTTGACCTATTAGGATGAAGTGGTTTTTTATTTCTATCATTTATTTAATCATTTTTAATATTAATTTTCCTCATATATTATAGGATATGATCATTAATTTTATTGGATAGGAAAGGATATCTTTAGCGATCGAAAAACAACAATAGTTTGCTATTAAAGGAATGAACCAAACTAACAAATTTTAAATCTTCATTTCAAGAAAAAACTTATACTATTAATCATTCTCCTCAAGGACATGAATAGGCTATCACATTATTCTATAGATTCTAACAAGTTTTTGGAAAGAGATTTCTTTTTATGGAATGGAAGGGCATCCAAATTGGAAACATGATTTTTAAGTCCTTTCCTACTACCTCGAGGTTAATTATAAAGTATGATATTTCTTCCACATGTAGTTCTTGTGACACGTGGATTATTTTATAGTTAAAATTCATAATTAGTTGAATGCTTGTCATGAGCCACATCCTCTCCTCTTTAAATGGTAGCTTTTTCAACAAAGATCTCTTATGTAATATTAACATATTATATCCTATTATGTGCTTAAAGCTAATAATTTTTTGTGAGTTCCTTTTCCTTTTGAGTAAGAAGTCCTCTAGAAATACGGGAGGTCTGAGGAAAATATCTGAACCCCTCAACTACATCCCTATGAAACAAAATGTGGAGCTTTTGAAAATCTTCAAGGAGGCTGGCCTAACTCCCTTTTTCCAAGCCATGCAGGGTATGAAGATGTTCTCACTTCCACATTATATAATTCCTCTAGAAAGAGGACAAGGTTTCAATCAAGGAGGAATCCATTTTGAAGTAACAACTTTCCTTAATGTGGATGCTACAAGGTTATAGTGTAAAAGATTCAAATTGGCCAAAATCAACAATGGGGAGTACTAGAAGTTCATGGAAAAAATCTTCAAAAAAGGAGAAAAACTAGTGAGGCTTCAAAAAAAAATTGATAGGGAAAAGTTTCTAGTGTCATATGGTTTGGTATGTATGCACTTTATGTGTTATTTTACTTTACCTCTCCTAAATCATGCATTCATCACAAAAAAATGTTTAACATTCCTTTTTATATATTGTCCTCATTGATATCATGCATTGCTAAAGAGGAATCCCTACTTCTCCATGCAGGTTTAATTATTTCTCTATATAAATTTGTTCTTGACCACCACCCCCAAACTGAACCCTACCTCCACCTTTAATCCCCTAGAGATCAAGCTCATCAATTTAATAGACTGTTATCATCTACTCATACCCCCCTTCATGTCTGAAATCCAAGCCCAATAAGGGAAAACTGATATCTATTGCTTCCTCAAATCTCCCCTCTATCATTATTCCTAAGAGCATGAACCCTCAAAAAGGAAAGCTCTTCCATCCCTTCTTCAACCCAAAAAAACAATATGGATCCATTTGGTTCTATAATTATAAAAATTGGTGATGAAATGTAGCCTTACCATAAGAGTGTTTCCAGTGGTGGGTTGGGTGAAAGGAGGTCCAATACGCTAGCAAAATTGAGTCAAAACAAAAGAAAGGATAATAGAGGAAAGAAGTTTCCTCTGGGGGAAGTGGGTGTGGGCTCTTTTGAAAAATATTTTCTACTTGACTGTAATGAGGAAATCCTAGATAATAGCGAATGGGAAGAGGAAGGTGAATAAGTTAGTGTGGACAAGGAAGAGGAGCACAATAGGGAGGAGGGAATATTGGAGGAAAACAAAAATGTGTAAACAAGGGTCCTCCATTTGGAGAGAGATGAAAATTATAACACTAATGAGGATATGGAGGACTTTGGAAGAGAGAAAGAGACTCAATCTAAGCCTTTGCAAAGATTACAAGATCAAACAAAAGAATTACAAAGTGGCATAATGATATATAAATATGATGAAGATCATGATAGCATGAAGGATACAAAAAATTCTTTGGAAGAGGTTATAGGTAAAATCACTTCAATTATTTAGGGGACAATGAATAGGGCTATCTTTAGCATAGTTTTGGAAAAGCTAAGATCAAGAAAATCAATAAGAAGAAAGGAAAAAACCAAGAGGATGTTCTGACCACTATCATTGCAGAAAACAAAGAGGAAAAGGATTGGTAGGAAGTGCTTGACAAGATGAAGGTTTATTGGGACCTTATTTGTACTCTCAAAGATTAGTGGTCATCTATTTTGTTTAGTTTTTCTTAGTTGTGTTTTTCTTGTGTTGGGTCGGTGTCCCTCCATGGATTTTTCTTTTATTCTTGTTTGTTCTTTTTTCTCTTTGAGGTCTACATGCCTCCATTTTAATGGTTGGTTGCTTAAGGAATATAGGCCTCTATTTTTTTTATTTTTTTCTTTGTTAAACTCATGGGATCAGGGGACCTTCCTCCGCTTTAATATAAAAAAATCATAAATAATTCTTCCTATCATGAGATTTACTTGAGACATTATTTCTAGTCAATCTCTCAAGAGGGAATCATATCCCCCATCCCATTGTCCACTAGGGCATATAATCAATCTTTTTCTTTGAAACAACACTATAAAATGCATTGTCTCAAAGAAGAGAAAATGTAGACATCTAAAAATGGCTAATCATTTTCATTTCATCATTATCCTTATCATTTCTTCTATTTTAATAATTAAATATTTTTTAATTATTTAATTAAGCTAACATTTTCCTCCATAATAATTAAATAATTTATTATTTCATTATCTTAATCTTTTTATCATATCTATATTGATTAAGTATTTTTTATTTAATTAATTCATCTCTCATCATTTTCCCTCTAATAAAAATAAAAATTAAATTAGAATTTACCTTTGGTCCTCTCTAATCAAATATTTAAAAAAAAAAAATAGAAAACACTCTTTTAAATAAATTAAAACAAATTATTTAAATTAAATATTTTCTTCTAAAATGAATAAATTTATATTTATTTATTTATCTAAGCTATCATTTGAATTAAATATATTTTATTTATTTAATTACCTCTTTCTTCAAAGTTGAAAATTTAGGTCTTACCCTGTCCTGAATTTTCCTATCCATTGATCAAATGTTAATTGAATCATATAAATAAGAAGATTTTATTTCATTCAAATCCCCTAGAAATTTTATTTTTAAATACCCATATTAATTTTATTGTCAAGATCTCCCTAGCACTTTTATTGTTAAGATCTCTCTAGCAATTTTATGATTAGCATTTTTTCAAGGATTCAAGCATTATTGAAGAATTATCAAGAATTCAAGCATTCAAAAATTATCAAGAATTTCCAAGCATGTTCAAGCACTATCATTGTCATTTATCAAGCATAGATATCTTTTATTGTTGAGCATTTATCTTTATCATTGCATCATGTCATTATTGTTCTTTCGTAGTTTGTTACTTTGAAGAGAAACCAACAATGGAGCAATGAAGAAAATCAAGATCTTAGCTATGATTACTTTTCTTGTTATCTAAATTTTGTATTCTAAGCCAAGATCTTGAACTTCATTGCATGATTGTGAGTGTGACTTTTGCATTGTCTATATTTGCGATTCACATTTTTATCAACCACAAGAGGGTGATATGGTTGGAATAAAATATGATAGCCAAAAATAATAGGAATGAGTAGAGATTGGAATGGGCCAATATGGGATAATAAAACATTAGATGAACTATTAGAGGCTAATGAGATACAATTAGAAGGGAACAATGAAATGTAACATAAATTAGGAGGTGTCTAGGGTTTGTCTATAGGAAATGAATTGGGAACTTGAGGTGTGTCGTAGCAAAGGAGAAGATATTATTTCAATAATGAGTGGAAGGAAATGTTTCTGTATGGATATGTGTATAAGATGGAATGTGGAGGGGGCAATATAATGTAATGGGGAAAAAGGTTGGGCTATGTGATATGAAATGGGAAAAATGTGTGTGATGGTAGGAATGAAAGAATGAGGCTGAAATTGAATTGTAAATATATTTAAGATTTCATTAAACTAACTAATCATTTCATCCTCTAATGGGTATGAAAAATAAGATATCATGGTAGGTTACTCAGAAGATAAGCTATTCACATGACATACCTTATATTCTTCATGCTTGGTTCAAATGTGCAGTGAGGAGGAGGATGTAATTAATAGTTTATGGGATGGTGGAGGTAAGAGTTAACTTGGTTGAAGGGATGAGGTAGCCTAAAAATGAGCATTAAAGAAAGTAAGTGGGGAGTGATTTCCCACAATGATATATCATCATAAAATTGACATGTGTCCATACAAAGATAGTGTAAAGAAAGTTGATAGAATAAAGCTACTAGTCACAAGGAAACGAAAAGATATGACAAGGGATTAATGGAATAATGGGAACATATCAATAGTGAAGACTAGGCAAGGTGATAACACTAGCCATTTGAAAATTATGTTCCTTTACTTATTTACGTACTAGCTATAAGTAGTAAATAATAAATTATAACATAAAGTGTGAATGATTTTTATGAGGCTATAATATGAGAATTGACACCAAAGAGAATATATATTAGACAAAGAGAAAGGTTTTAAGAACTCATAATCTAAGGTCCCATGGGCATGCTACAAAGGATATATGTTCTAATCTTGAACTAGACTTCTTATCAAGGTAATTTCATAATCATTAAACTATTATTTATCAAACTAAGATAAAAATATATAACATAATTTTAATTCAAAGATTCAATTTATTAATTGCATAAAGTCCTCTCATTAATTCTTCACTTATGTTCCTTCAATGTTTGGCCTTTTATCATTTTTCTTAGAATGATGTTGAGCTATATATCACTTTAATACATTTTGTGTTCTCCCTTGATTTGAATCACTTAATCTCCACTATTTTAAAAAGAAATTAATAGTTTACAAAATAAAGTCCAAGGATTGTGCAACGCATGTTCTTTTTGCATTTTCAAAATTTAAGTGTAGTTATCTTTGATATCTCATCCAATATTTGATTTTTATTTATTTCAAAAAAATGTGGTCACTTTTGACCTCCTTTTGATTTCCCATTTTCATACACATACCCTACTATAAAGTAGTTTCCAAATCAATCTTAAAAGAAAAAATAATTTAAATGAAATAATCTTCGCAGTACAGAATAGTATTAAAACAAAATATTTCACTAACATTAATAAAAATTAAACATATCATTAAAAAAATTAGTTCAATCCTTACGAATGTTATTGCAACTGCAACTTCATTAGTCTAAAGTTTGATTGATAAAAGATTAAACGCAAATAAAATCAGTTATGAGAGTAAGCACTCAAACTTCAGAGGGACCCAACAAGTTAAACTCTCCATATATCTAATATTTTGAATAACTTACAATATTGCTATGCGATAGTGAATCCTATGGTATTTCTGCTGGCCAATGATTAACAGTTACACACAATACTACAAGATTTCTGAAGGGTAAACCGCACGGGCATTCCAGGTCCTGACGGTTTGAAAACATCCATCAAACTTTGACGCCACCAAAGCCTTAAGGACACGCTCTTTCTGTTTTCCAATCATCGCTATGCTGCTTTCCATTGCCTTTTAAAGAAGTAAATCCCTCTGTTTTCCATGTCCTCGCCTAAGAAGCATCTGAAACATCTCCATGGAGGTACCAGAACCTGGTTCAGCATGATGCAGTGCATCTGCCACTTCCATGTTTGTAGGAAGTGACTCTGACAGCACATCCAAAATAGGATGCACTACAACAGCGAAAAAAACAAATTTGTAGAGGCAATAGAATGAGGCACGGATGAGTTGCTTTTCTTCACCCTGCATGTCAATATTCTCCAGCCGCAGAGCAAATCCTATCATGGTCTGCGTATCTCTGGATGGAATAGTTGTTGGGCTTGTCAGAGACCTGCAATAATGGTTGATTGCATGGCTCAGTTTTCTGAAAGATGGACCAAGAGATCGTTCCAACATACACCGCCTACACCCACAGCGAAACCCCAAAGGTATGAAATCGCGCTCGCGTTCCACCAGTGGATAAAGGCTGCTGGCGTAAGGAACAGTTATTTCCTCTTCTGCAGTGATTCGTCTCACTGCTATAATGAACATTGCTTTTCCAACCACCATACGTTTAGCATTTGGAAAACATGAATGATTGATGAAAGATGGAAGCCCCCAAAACCCACATCTCTCTATTACGCTCCTGTGATTCCAAAGCCCAATGCTGCATTTGATATCATCTTCATCCTCTTTCACTGGGCTTTCTTCATTCTGCCTAATATGTGTGAGTAGACCGTTAAGCTCCATAACCTTTCTGAGTTTAAACGTGTCGATACGTAAATTCACTGGGTTTTCCCCAAATTTGTTCCAATTCCGTTTATTTACTCTGAACAACTCCATGTCCGGAACCTCTGTCTCCTTTAGCCAAGATGAATCAGTAAGGTGCTGCAATTGCCACAAAATCTTGGGACATGACATTGCGCAAGTGGCTGCTCGCCCAACTATGTCTTCATTAAAACCTTCAAGCTCGCTGGCAGGGCTCTCTTCGGTAGGAAACAAACCTGCGATAGATGCCACGGGCCTGCGAGAGATTCCACTCACTGCTATCGCATTCTCCACAAGCAGAGTATCTCCGATCTCAACATCCTTGGTAGCAAACAAACCTCGACCATGCAAAGGTGACTTCTTAATAATGACTGGACCAATATAATTACTCACCTCTGGAATATCTTGGGGTCTGAAGCCATTTAGAAAATAGGCAGAGAGATCAAACTTACCTTGCTGGTTCTCTTCATTCAGCTTCTTCGATTTCTCATAATGAGACTTTATTTCCTTGGCATCTGGGGATTGCTCTAGTGCCCGTTGAAAGCATGAACACGCTAAGTTGTACTCTCTGAGCCCTTGCAAAGCCCTGCCCTTGCGAAAGATGGATTTGAGATGATTGGAACTAAGTTGCAGGGCTTTCTCGCAGTCTTCTACTGCTTTCCCGTACTCCTCCAGCTTTAACAATGCCTCTGCCCTGTTAGAATAACAACTCACAAATATATCCATGGCCTCCTTGTAAATTTCTACTTCATTTTTAAGAGCAAAATCTATGCATTCAGAATAACATGTGACTGCTCCTTTCCAGTCGCCATGTTGAAACCGTTCGTTGCCTTTGGCCCGCAAATCAAGCAAATCTGCAACTGAAGGACTCTTCGCTTCTCCATGCAGCTCTTGAGAAAGCTGAAGCCCTCTCAATCTTTTCTGTATTTCTCCTGCACCACTTTCCATACTTGCCTAGTTTTGCTCACTAGAGATGGAAGAGAAAAATCTTACTGACTGGGAACAACACATTGAAAATGCAAGAAATGCTTTAGGAAAACTAGAACTTAAAACTAAGGAAGCTTGGGGGTTAAGAAAAGTACATTGGACAAATGCTAAATAAAAGTAAAAGCAAAGCAAGAAAGAAGTGGTGGGATTGGGACCCATGTTTTTTAATTTTTGTAAAGCAAATTATTTTACTCGTACATTATCGAATTTACCTCCTCACATTGTTTCCCTTTATGTGGACATAGATTTACTAAATATATAAATCCAAGGTCGTAATCTAGAGAAAAAAACTTTAACCCCAACAACACTCACCTTTAAGTGGATGGTTTGATATTTTTAGAATGTGATGATAAAGTATGAAATTTAGTCTTGATTATGTTCACATTTAATAATTAGTATAATTAATCAATAATATTTATATTAAGTTTTTTTTTTTTAAGAATATTTAAATAAAATTATAGAGTAATATATAGCATAGTTTGATGTTGAGTTTTTTCATTTTTCAATTTTTATTCATTTTTGTTTATTATTGTCTATACATATTCTTATGCATTTATCTTATCTTGATGTGATCTACATCAATTCTTATATATTTTTCTCATTATTAGTCCACATTTCCATAAACATATTTCTCGTAAGACCTAACATTTCATATGTTGGGTCAATCCTAAAATGTGTGGGAGTGATCCCACACAACATTGATTTAACACAAAATTCACGTTGTTGACTCCCAACCATTCTTCATAACCACTAGTATCCAACTTCATATATTTTTGTTCAAGGATTCAACATGTCTTGGTATTAAAGACATTCCTCTAAACATTAATTAACATATTAGAATCATAAGCATTACCCATGCTACAAGGATTATTTCTAGGAACATTTGGATTTGGAGCATTATACAAGATCAATTATATTCAAATTTGAATCTAGGTGATTATTTGCTTGCTTATGGTCTGCCAAGACTTTCCCAAGGTTATCAAGTTGGTCGTTCAATGGGTTGACGAAGGAGAATGTGAACTCTCACAATTCAAAAAATTACCTAAGTTATTTTCAAATGCCACCAATTCCTACATTTTGAAAGAGAGTAGGAATAACAACTAACTAGATCAAATCAATCTAAGTTCAACTAGATCATGGCTATGCATTGGAGATCATATTTAAATTGTCTATGATTGATTTTGAAATACGGGATAAACCCAAGCGACTTTCCAATTGTGAAGAGTTCAAGGATAATTAGTAGATCAAGGTATTTACATTCAACAATATGTAAATTTGTTTTACTTGTCATTAGCATTCATAATTTCAATAGTTGTTTAGTATCTTAAGTACATGTTACATTCACATCTAGTTTCCTATGATAATATATATTTATCATCATATTTACCCACTTCTACTATTTAGTGGCATCCACCAAAGGTAGGAGAGAAAATAAAACAACACATTGAGCCTTGACATGCAATTTTGTATGTTCTAATGCCTAACAAGATTCTATACTTGGTAGGGACCATGGAACTACACATGAGTTGATGGAATCCAAGCATAGGGAGGAAAGTGGAAATGGAAATATTAGGAGAGGTGAAAGGTCCACTACATCCCTTGGGGTTTGAGAGAACAAAAATGTTAGGGTTCAAACCTAGGTAGAAAAATCAAAATAAGAACCAAAAATAGAATGAGGGAGTTTGAGAAAATGTGAAATAAGACTAAAGATTCAGATTCAAAGGGGACACCACGCATGAAACATAGTGCTAAAGTCCAAGGCTCCTACGAGGGACCAAGGACCAATGAGGAACCTAAAGTTGAGGGGATAGTGGAAAGAAGAATTGTAGTGAATAGATTTTAGTGTAGACCTAGCATGAGAAGCTTGGTTCCAGAGTATAGGAACCTTCAAAAGGTCTAGGATCTAGGGAAAGAAGAGTAGTGGAGATTGGAAGAATAGGGTAGCTTAGCACCCTAGGATTGGATACCAAGGTCCAAGGTTTCCTCATAGACCTAAGGTCTAATAGGGAACTAGAACAATGGAATATTAGGAAAATAGAGTGGGGCTCAAGAATCATAATAGAATTAGACTTTAGAACCTAGTCCCTTAGTCCAAGGATCACCTAAGGACCTAGAAAATAAAATGAAAACTAACATGTAACCTTAATAAAAATAGTATTAACAAAAAAATCAAGGAAACAAACCAAAAAAAACAAATCTCAACTTATTTCTTACTTCATTGAATGTATAGGGAGATCTTATAGAGGGATAAAAATAGACTAAAAAATGCCTATTAGAGTTTGGAAGGAATACCTGTAACCCATGACAAAACCTCAATGGTGGAAATTAATTATGGATAACTTCAAATTTTGGTTGAAAATACTCAAAAGATAAATACCACTAAAAATGAAAAAATGAGGTGTAAGAGAGATAATGGTTCAAAGAAGAATTAGTTACAAGAATCTAAGAGAAAGAGGAATAATTACATGTTTCAAGGAGAATATGAAACAACCTAAATTCTATTTTTATTTTACATCATGTAAAGCCATCAATTTTAGTATACTATTAGTCTCAAAACTATTGTAATAGTCATGAGATTTTCATGCAAAATCATGATCACCATGGTGGTTATGAAAATTGAAGCATCAACTTTTAAGTCACTCAAACAATCTTCCAATAATTGATTCTAGAAATGGTAATTTTTCCAAAGTAGGAAAAATCAAAGAATTCAAACTAGGTGTATCACAAGTTGGGGATTGTAAAACCATCTATCTCTTGGATACAAGTGCTACAAAAAAGAAAACTAAGGCATGGGGAATGTGAAAACATGCTAAGGGATAGTAAAGGGTGACCTAAGGGTGTGGAAAATTAGGTTTTTGGAAACTAATCCATTCTATGTATGCATTGTAAGGTATTTTTTTTATCCTTATGCCATCACAAGACTAGAATTTCAACTCAATGCAACATAGCGCAAAAATGAGTACTTACATGTATCTTGGTAGAGGAAATGTTATCCAAGGTCAACCTTTAAAAATCATATGCAATGGATTGAAAATATTACACTTCACCCATGCAAATGCTTTAGGGTAGTGTGATGTAAAACATAGTTCCTTTTAGCTACTATAATAAGAATATTCTTAGCAAGCTCATTTTTATAAAAGTAAATGGAATTCAATGTTATTCAATTATCATAATGAGTGCAATTGAACACACTTAAATGCAAGTACATGGCAAAAAGTTGTGCAAAATATGTGGCTAGTTGCCCTATTTTGAAATTAAAATTTGAAAAAGAAGAACAAAGCCACACTCATGAGGTTGCCTCTATATCTACGGAAATGACCTAGAACATAGAAACAATTGTATCTAGTGAATACTTGCATAGTGTAGAGTGTTAGGTATATAAATAGGTGCAGTCAATTGATACATAATTTAGATTGATGTATCAAAATATATGTACATATGAATGTAGTTTGGATTAAATGTCTAGAAATGTATATAAATCAATAAGTAGAGTGTGGGAAGGGGCCCAACTTTACATAAAATTATGACATTCATCACTATTAAAATATTTTAAGACATTTCTTCAAAATAACCACAAAATTAAATAAATTTAAAAAAAAAAAAATACCAGTTGCACTTATACAATTAAAGCCACTTCATTAGACTAAAGCTGGAATGATAAACAATTAAAGACAAATTAAAAAATCGATTCGAGAGTAACCACTCAAACTCGAAGGCATCGAATAAGTTAAATCCTAATATTTGTAATATTTTTTAAAAGCTTACAACATTGTTATACAATTCTAAATCCTATCGTTTCCCTGCTGGTCAATGATTAATACAACAGCTGTATACCATACTACAGCTTTACTATAAACTAAACTCATGGGCATTGCAGGTCCTGACGGTTTGAAAACGTGCATGAACCTTTGACGTGTGAGTTTCTTCTCTTCACCCTGGACGTCAATATTCTCCAGCTGCTGAGAGATTCCTACAACGGACTGCACATCAATATATGTTGGGTTTGGCAGAGAATTACAATAATGCTTACATATTTGTCTTTGTTTTTCGTAAGATGGACCAAGTGACTGTTCCAACACACACCGCTTACACCCACAGCGAAACCCAAATTGAATGAAATTGCTCTCACGTTCCACCAGTGGATAAAGGCCGCTTCTGAAGTAAGATACAGTTATTTCCTCTTCTGCAGTGATTCCTCTCACGGCTATAATGAACATTGCTTTTCCAACCACCATACATTTAGCATTTGGAAAACATGAATGATTGATGAAAGATGGAAGCCACCAAAACCCGCATTGCTCTATTTTGCTAATCGGATTCGAAAACACACTGATGCAGTTGACATCATGGCCATCCTCCTTCACTGGGTTTTCTTCATTCTGGGTAGCATGTGTGAGTAGACCGTTGAGTTCCATAGCCTTTCTGAGTTGGGACGTGTCGATATGTAAATTTGCAGGCATTTCCCCAAATTTGTTCCAATCGCCCCTATTTACTATAACCAGCTCCATGTCAGGAACCTCTGTCTCCTTAAGAGGCTCACCGCAATAAAATTCATTGAGTATGCCATTTACAGTTATCAATAGACAATTAGTTTTAATAACTGTTTGTAAATGCATATTGACTGACTGTCACGTGCAATCTTATTTTTAGACAAACTATTTTGGTTGAATGTTTGCATGAGCTGTGTGCATGAGATATCTTTGGAATTCATAATCTGAGGCTGCAACCTCTATAAAATATTGTTTTACTATATTGTTTGACATGCAGTCCGCAAAATTGTAATCCATTCTGAAAAGCTAAATAGAAGAAATATTTTTGTGTGTGAAAACTATTCTATGTTTCTGTTATTGTTAATTATCTGTGTTTTTAAAAACTACATTTGGTATAAGAGCAGGTTGATCAGAGATGAGTTAAGTCGAAGCAGGAAGATCAAGAAGAGATTAGAGCGCAGGTAGCCGCCACAAAAGGAAAAGAAAGGTCGGCCAAGGTAATGTTTTTTGAAGGTAAAATTTTGTGCAGTTTTTCATAGATCGTTGTATTGACAAAGAAGGGGATCGATCAATGATCACAAAAAGAAGAAGATTCGTAGTCAATGCCATTGCAGGAGATTGTTTGAAAGTCGTAGAAGAGACAAAGGTTAAATGAGTTAAGGCTGCCATTTTGTATCTTATAAATCGTTGGTAGTAAATGTAGCAGCAAAGGTTGAAAGGAGATCAGACAGTTGAGCCGTTACTTGAAGTCATTAACAAAGGAAGGTCATACCAAGAGCAGATCGAAGGGAACACAGTAAGGAGACCGAATGAAGATTTAATGAAGAAATCATTGTAAGAAATCGCCTCGAAAAAATAGAATTGGGAAGAAGTGGTCGTAGCAAAGAGGAAAGCATTGTTTGAACAAAGGTCACTAAAGTTTGAGGAAGGTGTATTGGTTGAAAGGAGTTTGGAAAAGGAAGATTTGAATATTTGTGAAAAATGAGAATTTTGAGAAAGAATTAGAGAAAATGAAAAAGGAAAATGAAGAGATAGAAAGAATATTGAAGCTATTTAATGAGGTAAAACTAAAATGAAGATTTAGAAGAAAAGCTATAGTTGTTGGAGAAAGAAAATGAGTGTTTGAAAACAAAGCTAATAGTTTGTGATATCTCATATGGTACAAAAGATTTGTGTTCCTTGGATCAAACTATTTATTTGTGTGAAGTTGCTTTCAATAAAGTATATGAGACTAAAGGTCAGGATGTGTCTAAAACTACAGATTTTGCAACTTGTGATGTTTATAACAATGGTTCATTTGAAAAATATGGAGAAAATGTGATATGAAGGAAATTTTTTGGGAAAAACTAGACAAGGAATTAGAGAGCCCATTTAGTCAATTATGAGACAAAAAATTGAACGCCTTGGATATAATGAGAGAGATAGAAATGATGTTGTAAGTGTTACAGATTCATTCACATCAACTCAAAGAATGGAGTTTATGCAATATTCTCATGTCATAGGGAAGGACATAAAAAAGAGAAGTGTTGGGATCTTCATCGTCATAGAATTTGTGGGTTGAAAAATCACTCTAAAAAATCATGTTGGAATAGAAAGTAGAATGGACAATCTATGAAGATTGTATGAAGATTAATTATGGATGGATGGATTGATTGAGTTGGGAAAAGGTTATAGATATGTTCAAAAGGTTGTACAAGCTTAAATGTTGGCATGTTAAAAGAAATGGTTGTCAAACAAAGTTTGAATGTTTGAATCAAGTGGTTCATAACTACTTGTTATGTTTGAAACATTAAAAGGTGTCATGTAATTTGAGAGACTATGAGTTTTCTCTATGTTAGAGAAAGGATGGGAAAACCTTGTGACCTCTCAAGAGGAGGAGAAATGAAAAATGGGTACTTAACTTCTACAAGAAGTGTACTATATGGGTCTATAAGACTAGAATGATGGTAATCTTGCACACTGATTTGCTCATATTTTAGTTTACAAAACTTCAAGACCATATTGTGAGTCTCAACATCATAGGGGAGTATGTTGAGAAGTGATGCATGAGCATCACTGCCATGCAATTCATTGATCATGCCATGCATAATTATCAATAGACAATTAGTTTTAATAACTATTTAAAAGTGCATGTTGACTATGATTGTCATGTGTAGTCTTATTTTTAGATAAACTATTTTAGTTGAGTGTTTACATGAGCTATGTGCATGAGATATCTTTAGAATTCATAAATTATTGAGGCTTTAACCTCTATAAATATTGTTTTACTATGTTATTTAATATATAGTTGAAAAATTGTAATCCATTTTGAAATTTTGATAGAAGAAATATTTTTGTGTTAAAAATATTCTATGTTTCTATTATTATTAATTGTTTGTGTTTTCAAAAGCTATAAAAAATTGCCACAAAATATTAGGACATAACATTGTACGAGAGGTTGTTCACTCCACTATTTCTTGAATAAGATTTTCTAGCACTTTGGTAGGGCTCTCATCGATCATGAAACCCAGCGGTCTGAGATAGATGCCACTCAATGCAATCACATTATCCACAAGCAAAGTATCTCTGATCTCAACATCCTTGGTAGCAAGAAACCTCAACCATGCACAATTGATTTCTTAATAATGACTAGATCAATATAATTACTCATCTTTGGAATTCCTTGAGGTTTAAAACCATTCAAAAAATAGGTAGAGAGATCAAATTTACCTCTATGAATCTCTTCATTCAACTTCTATGATTTCTCATTGTGAGACTTTATTGCCTTGGTGTGTCTTCTAGTGCTATCCATACTCCTCTATCATAACAATGCCTCTACCCTATTCAAGTAACAACATACAAGACCAGCTATAGCTTCACCTTCCTTATTAAAATTTTCTTGTTCTTTCTTAAGAGAAAGGTATGTGGATTTAGAATAACACATTATTGCCTCTTTCCAATCCTCTTGTTGAAACTATTGGTTTCCTTTGGCCCACAAATCAAACACTTCAATTTTTTTCTATAATTTCTTGGATTGCTTTCCATTGCAGCTTATTTTTCATTACTAGTGAATCCAATCCAAAATTTTATCGAAATGCATCAAAACATAAATGTTGGAAATTAAAACATCAAACTAACTAGAGTGAATTGGATCAAAAGGAGCTAGCTTGTAGGTTAAGTGAATAACACGAAACAAATTCTTGGAAGGAGAAATTTTGAAAAATAAAAAAGAAGAAAGAATTAGAGGGAATAAATAATTAAAGGCACATTTCATTTTACTTTAATTTTGGGTCTGTGTGGGATCATGATGGGCCAAACAGGGCCCTTAAGTGCCAATAGAAAAATAGAAAAATAGACTTAAGCAACTTCACATAAGAATTTGAATAGGTTATTAACATAATTTTGAAAATATGTATGAATAGAATTTGTAGCAAATTAAATGTAATTTGTATGCTACTAGGCATTTTTTGGAAAAACAAAATTTGGTTTGGTGAAAATTCAAAATTTCAATTCAATAGTACATTAAAATTAGAAAACAAATAAAAATTAGGTGTTTGTTCAACTGCCTTAATGATGAGAAAAAAATAAAAAATAAAAATTGAATCTTTCAAATAAAGTAGAGGACACATGCCTAGATGTAGCACGTTTTTTAATACTTTTGCAAGTCAATAATTAGTTAAGAATTTTCTAGTAGAATTTTTTTTAAATATTAAAAACCATTTGTCCTGCCACCCTAACTTGATCAAAAATTGATGAATTTTTATTTTATTTTTTTAACTATAGTTTGTGAAGCATAGTGTGTGACACATCTTTCAGATTCAAAAATTGTATAACCATTTAAAAGTTATAGATGTTTTTCACTCAGCTTATCAATCAGGACTTTACACACAGTGCATATAGAAAATCAATAATAATAATCTATTAAATTTAAAATAAAGCATATATTTTAATGGTAGAGTGTTGAAAATTTGTTGAATAAACCCTTTCCGTTTCATCAAAATTGGATTAAAAAAAGTCATCAGCTCGAAGGGTGAAGTTCAAAAAACCATTATAACCCCTATAAAAACATTAGGGATGTTGTCCTTTCAGGTTGGACTCCCCCAAGATAAATCCCAAAGTAATACTGAGACAAAATAGATATTTGTTCTTAACGGATATCCAATAGAAATAGAATTCCATTTATTTTAATTAAGAATTTTTATTTTTATTTTTTGATTGATAAGCTCTACCCTTTGTTGGGGGTAGCACCCAATATTTTAATTTAGTTCCATGTATGTTTAATTAGATTTTGTTTGATTATAAATGTTCTTTAAATGATCACAGCCTTTTCTAGTGGGAGAGTCATGGGTTTGCATCACTTAATTATCCCAATGCCTATGTGTCACTCTCTTTCTTGCTTGGCCACGTGATATGCCACATTTTTACTCCCTTTCCTAGTTTCTTCTGATAGTTTGCTGACAGCTCTTAATAATGATTCAATGCTTCAAGGCTCATCACCTTTGATCATCGTTAATTTGGTATGTTTTAATTTAAGGGTATGGCTTTTTACCTGAGGAAGGTACAACGTCCATAGATTTTGTTTCTCAAGCTCATTACTCTGTCAGTGTTGAGTTGTTATTCTCGCTCATTTTAGAGAAGTTTTCTAGAACATCATTTATTTTCTTGCTTCAGTTCTTAACACACGTAGCTAATTTTTATGTCTGTGGAAGATACCATATTTTCATTATGGATTCTTTTAGCTGTTTTTTTCCTTCTCAAGAGCTCAATCATGGCACTCATTACTCTTTGTGGTTGCTTTTCCTTATTTTCTCTAAAGGTTCTCCACAAATGTTAATTGCATTTTTTACAAATGGGTCGACATCCATTTATCTCACTGGTTTGAGACCATAGGTTGCATTTCTGAATCTAGTTACTAATAGATGTTTACAAGGGTTGTTTGTTAAGAGGGATAAACTGGCTTTAAAGGAAGTTAAGTTGATTTTAGGGAAGCATTTCCTCCAATCCAAAGGGAAATATCAATTGAATATCGATATAAATTTGCGTTTTGTGGGGTGTCTCCTAAACCTTCATGCACCCAAAGAAATGGTGTTCAAAATTTCCAAAAGGGTTTTTAAACCTTATATACTGGTTGGGCTCGAAGTAGTTTTGATACAGGCCCGCTTGGGTGAAGGGCTCCCGGTTCTCTAGAATGGCGTCGTTGAAGACGTTCTCCCCTTCATAGACAATGAGTTGAACAATGCCTACTGGTACCGTCAGTTTCTTTGCAAGGCCGGTTATGACTTCCTCAAGTGTCTTTATCGGCTAGTATGAGAGGCAGATGAATAGCGGATGGTCAATTTTGTTGAATTTGAATGTTGTTTTGGCTTTTAAGAGATTAGGGCACTGAACCATAAGATAAGGTGCTTTACTTATTTACTCCTTTTTATATATATCAATTTTGTCAACATATATGGTACAATTATATTTTGTAGTGGAGTTTACTACAATAGCTCTGGTTAGGGTTAATAGTAACTTTTGGACACCCATTCTCTAATAGAAAATTATTAGAAAAACTTTCTATATAATATCTATTATTATCATATGTGAATATAAAGCTTTATTATCTTATGTGGATGTCAAACTTTAATATTACATGGATGTTCTTTCATTTATTTCTACTATTTAATTTCTAAGAGTAATTGCAAAATATGTGTATTTTGGAGCCTAGAAACAGGTTCTTTAGACAAATGCATTTTGAATAATAGGTTTTTCCTATTACATTTTATTAAGACAGTTAATAACATGTCCAATGGTCTACAACACCTTTTTAAGGGTTTAATAAAGTTTTCTTTGAGGCAATTGCTTAATAATCAATCTCCCTAATTTTGCCTTTATTACCCTAATTGGGTTTTCTCTTTTAATATAGAGTTTTGTTATTTTAACCCTTTTTCTAATAAGACACTCCAAATTTGTTGTGGATTGGTAAATTTTTAACTATTGTTTCCTATCGATTTATTTATGAGAAAACCAAGTTTCTTAATCAAACTACTGAGCTTATAATGTAATGATGTATTTTGATTATCATGGATTTTAAGGTAACCATTGTTAGGCTTTTTAGGATCAGCCTAGGACCCTTTACTTTTAAGTTAGTAACCCTCTCTAGTTCCCAGCTAAGCTAGAATTCATTGCTTAGGTTTCAAGGAGTATTTCAAATGGAGTGTTGTTTTTATGCTTTTGAAATGCAATCAATTTCCTACAGATCCTCTACTTATATTTATTTATGATTCCAAGCCTTACCAATTTTCCTTCTGGTTCCCCTAAGCTCAGATTGTCGATTGAAAGGTGTTTATGTTGTTTAGCCATTAGTACTTTTATGCCATGTAATTTTTTCCTAGGATCTTACTACATGTAGATCCCCTTAAGCTATCCTATTACCCTAAACCCTAAACTCTAAATTCTAAACCCTAAACCCTAAAGCCATCATTTTTTCTTAGGCTTTTAATGAAATTTGGTTGCCTTAGGCAACTCCACCAAATTTCATTCCCTTATGCCATGTAATTTTTTCCTATGATCTTACTACATGTAGATCCCCTTAAGCTATCCTATTACCCTAAACCCTAAAGTCTAAAGTCTAAACCCTAAACCCTAAAGCCATCATTTTTTCTTTAAAGGCTCTTAACGAAATTTGGTTGCCTTGGGCAACTTCACCAATTTTTATTCACTTGAGCCATGTCATTTTCTCCTAGGACCTCACTAGACGTAGAAGCCATCCTGTCACCCTAAATCGTAATTTTATTTCTTAAGGGGTTCCAATATGACATTTCTTAAGGGGATCAAAGAAGTTCTTAAAATTTGGTGATCAAAGTTGCCCAAGGCCCAACCAAATTTAACAATAATAAGATCTTGCAAGATTATACAATATCAATAGTTAATTGTATTTTCATTCAAGTAACATGTTCCTTAGACATATAAATGAGGCTTACATATAATTTTATCATTTGTATTCAATTATTTAAGGCCATTTATATTGAATGGTTTAAAGTTATTTCCTAAACATGTATCTTACATCTTGAAATTACAAATCTAATGCAGGTTCACTCATATCTTAAAGATCACGTGTTAATTAAGGGTATGTCTTAAGGGGATGTCTAAAAGGGTCATAATAGAACATCTTAAGGGGATGTCTTAAGGGGTCATAATAAGCCTAAATGGGATGTCTTAAGGGGTCTTAAGGGGGTGTCTTAATGGGTCTTAAGGGGGTGTCTTAAGGGGATGTATTAAGGGGTCATAATACGTCTTAATGATATAATTGATTTAACAATAATGTATGCATGATATTTAGTGATTATACATGTAAACATAAAGTTTCAAAGTAGGAAAACATGCATATTTAAGAAAAAAATATATAAAATGGGTATGTGCAGGATCATCATGGAAAAAACAGGCCCTTAAATGGCAAAAAAAATAGAAAAATCAGAGTTAGGCAACTTGACGTAAAAATTTGAATATGTTATCTAATTATATCAAAAATATGTAAGAATATAATTTGTAGCAAATTGAATGTAGTTTCTAAACTACTAGATTTTTTATTTTTTAAATCTATTTGGTGAAAATTTGAAATTTCAATGCAATAGTATTTAAATTTCAAGGAAAAAATAAGAAGTAGGTGTCTGTCTGACCACCCTAACCATAATAAAATGATAATATTTTTTTATAAGATTTTGGATATATGTAGAGGTGATCCCACAATAATGGGTTACAGTTTTTGGCCAAACTTGACATTAAAATCGGGATTTTTCACCAGACATTCACTTTCTTACACCTATAGCAGCTAAACCATTAACGTTTTGAAGATGAATCAAACTAGTTATTTGTTAGATATTTTGTGTAGATTCTAATTATATATTTTTTTTTAAATTAAAAAATAAATTGTGAATCATTTTATGTAATTTTTAATAACTTATTTTTTCTACTAATCAGCATTTTTAAAAGGTGATGTTTACTTCGGCCCATGTAACTTTTTTTTATAGATATGATACAATTATAATTTTTAAAATAAAAAAATTCCACACCAATATCTAGGGGATGGATATTTTTTCATAATTTTTTGTTTCATATTTTTTTCAATTAATTTTCCAAGTCAGCGTAATTATAATTTGGACAGAGGTGTACTTCGGCACGCATAAATTTTTTTGTATTCATTTGAATTAACTTATTCTTTTTTTGTTGGAATAAGGACATCAATACTTAGGGCACATGTATTTTTTAGAATTTTTTTTCTCTATTTTTCTATTTTTTTCGTATGTGTGAAATAAAGAACTTGATGTTCATTGAAAATCCTACATTCACAAGAAATAAAAAAATAAATATAATAATCAAATTAAACATTTTAAAATTATACTTTTTGGGAAGCTTATAATAAGGGCTGCAGGCTTACAAAACATAAATTTTATCAGGATTTTGATAGGTGTAGAGGAGACTTGATTATAGGTATGGTTTAAATCTAACAAGGTTCTATCCAAGGTGGTTTGATCTAAGGGGGTTTGATCAATCCCTCTTTAATTAAAATAATTTAAATGGAACCTTTAAAGTCATAAATCATTGTATTTTCTAAAAATATGTGATTTCAGACAAAAATCGGATGTCCCAAAAAGTGTAACCCATGATTGTGGTAGCGTAGAGGAATCATGTCTCAATGTGATGCATTTTTTGTAATTTTTTTCAAGTAAATAATTAATTATGATTTTTTATTACAAATTTTTAAAATATAAAAACGTCGACCACCTTAACTTGGTCAAAACTTCATGAAATTCATTTTTCTCTTTTTAATCCTATAGTATGTGAAGCATAGAATATGGCATGTTTTGGATTCAAAAAATGTGATACCATTTGAAAGCTATAGATATTTTTCAATCAGTCTATCAATCAGGACTTTAGTTGTAATTTGAATAGAAAATGAATAATAATTACTTATTAAATTCAAAGTAAAGCATAATTTATATTTTCTAAAAGCTGAGAATCTCCTTTAAAAACCCTTTTCGTTTCATCAATTTTGGGTAAAAATAAAGTTGTCAACCACATACCCATCATATTGCCACTTTTTGGCCCATCATGATCCTGCACATACCCGAATATTGATTTGATACATAGAAGTACATAGAGTATGATTAATTTTGTAAGTATGTATGTGTTGTCACCTAGAAATGCACCCTACGCACAGTGATGGAAACTGATATTTCTAGTGAAACATTGGATCATTTCAAGGCTATGGGTCGCCTAAAGTTGAAATAAACCTCCGGAGAAGGCCGGCTTCCTCTGGGTATCACCTAAACTATTAATTCTATAAAGGTAAAAGGAGAAGGAATGCATACAAATGAAACTAAACTATGGTTATACACCGAATTGATGAGGAATTATGAAATGAAGACAGGATGACATACACTGGGAAGCTTAACTTCAGCCGTTTCACATACTCAACACAACTTCTTTTAGACTTACGCATCAATCTTAACAAGCTCGATCTACATACACATCTTAAGAAGGAAAGATAAATTTGACGGCTTTAAGGTATGAATGTAGACTTATAAAACACAGTTAAAGACTTGCATATTCAAAAGAGAAATACAGAAATGAGAGTAGTACAAACATGAACATCAGCTTCCAAGGTAAACTCTATGTTGTATTCCAAATTCCAGTTGAGTTACAAAACATACATTTAGTCGAGAAAGGATTGATAAAAATCACTAAATCTTCAGAGTGTATAATCTGAACTATCTACAGAAAAGGAAAAAAATGCCTTATATATCAAAAAGATCTTGGCCCCTTAGGGCTTACAAAATATCAGTCCTCAGGATAGATCTCTCCTTAGATCTTTTGACTGAATTTAATGTTGCACCCTGCGTGTCCATGTCGGTGAAGAGTCATTCCCTAGAGAGGCCTTCAGATCTTTCATAGCTACCGCATTCATTTCTAATCCTTGTGTCCTCCTTGAACCTCTTCGGCCAAGTGCTTTGAATGCCCCTGAGCTCAGAAAAGATACACGTTGCCTTTCATTTCGTTGACATTCTTCATCCTACTCAGACTGCCACAGCTCGCTTTCAGATCTCCCTGATTGGTCGGGTGTACTCCACGCATATCTTCAAGTGGTCAAAAGCTCGTTTAGTCAGAATCGCATCTCGGCGAGACACTAGAAGTGTCTCACCAATGCGATTATGCTCCTCTGAAGCTATCGGCATAACACGACACTATCGATGAGAGCTCTTATCGAGCTCGCAAAGTCATATTGATATCACTAAAGCCATCGGTAAGACATAATTCTGTTGCTGAGACATCATAACAAAATCCCTATTCTTTAGCGAAGGCATCCATTTCAGGGAGACCTTCTAGTAAGCCGGGTTGTCACAGCGAAGCTTCTCCTTTTTCTTCGTTGACATCGCACTTCGCCGAGACATCCTCATTCACCGAGACAACGTGGCAAACCCAAACCTCATGGAAAACTCCTTATTCTGCTTTTGGCGAGAGCCTGCTTAATCGGTGAGACCTTCATCGATCTCTGTTTCCTTAAATTTTGAGTTCAATTCGACATCTCCTCGAGCTCCTCTTCATTCGGCCAGACAACTGAGTGTAGGTGAGATGTTTTACCAAAAGCCAAATGTTACCCTGAGCCACCCTTATCTTTGGAAAGAGTTAATTGATGTCACCCCAAACGCACTTTATTCTATCAAGCCCTACATTTCTTTCGGCAAGACTATGGCAAGTCGGGAAGACTTCATAACAAGGTCTTCTAGTTAGGTCGATTCCTGCTTTCTGTTGCTGAGACCACCTTCATTCACCGAGACATCTTAAAGAATTTTTTTTCCTTCGGTGAACTCTTCATTTTGGGAAGACTCTAAGCCATCAGTGAGATATTACTTGGTTGCCAGGACCTCATGGGGATGGCTTCAACTCTTGGCGAGACCCTTTTTTTTGGCGAGACATTGCCTGTCGGCTAGACCTCTCGTCAGGCTCCTTATCTTTCGGTGATGAGCTATTTTCTCCTCGGTCAGGGAGACATCACCATCTCGGCCAGACCCTTGGCTAAACACACTCTGGTCTCCCCGAACTTGCATCTTTCAGCTAGACTTTAAGCCATCAGCGAGACTCATGCCGAAGGCAACAAGTTACATTGATATCACTTCCTCCCGGTGAGATCTTCACTATCAGGGAGACTTCAGTTGGTCAGTAGGACTTACTCCGAAGTCACCAAGTTATGCCAAAAAGAAAACCTTTAGAGTGACCTTCTTTATCAGCCAAACCCTTGGTGAAATCATCCTGTTTTGGCGAACTCACTTCCATTGTCGGTGAGACACCTCCTGATCGTCGAGACCACATAGCGATGAGAACCTACTTTTCTGAGAGCGCAACCTTTCTCGTTGGCAAGACATTCTCCCATCAGCAAGATGCTATGCTGAATGTGACCCTTCAACGACCCTCTTATTTTCTTCGGTGAGACATCTGAGAGGTCCTAGCGACTCTCTCCTTAGAGGATTTTCATGCCAAACTTGAACAAGGCAGGCTTCCCAACTGAATTCCATGTGACCTAGTATCAAATTCATGACTTTTTCCCTTGTACGAATGCTCCATTTGGCCTTCTCAAACCTCTGTCACATGATTTATCCTAGTTGATTGAGCCCATGGGTGAAAATTAGGTAACATTTCTGACAACCTTTGTTGGATGTTTGTCTGCTAAACATAAAAAAATAGTAGCCAAAACTTGTCCATTGGGCATGGAGTCATCAGGAGGCTTAGAAAACAAACACAAATATCAGTTTTGCACATGGCCACAAATCGCCTGAGACCCATAAGACACAACAGGTTGCCAAAAGAAAAGCAAAATAGGGGAAAACGAAAGAGAATATTTATTGTGTTGGAACAACACTTATGGAAAACATAAAACCTAACCTAATATGTACAATAGAGGAACTCCATTAGACATGAAAATAGGGCTTAAGGTGTATCCCATTGACTGGGATAGGGAATACTTCTCCTTCTATTGTAGCCAGTTGATAAGCATTGTGCTCCTTACAGTCTCTGATAATGAATGGGTATGTTCATATGTTGTCAAACTTGGTGTGTGGTCTGGCCTACTTTTCAAAACATCCCATTTGAGCACGAGGTCTCCCACCCTAAAAAATTTTGTTGTAGCCCTTCTGTTAAATGTTTTCTTTGTTTGGAGCTGATGATACTCCAAATCCTTCATTGCTTTGTCCCTTAATTCTTCAAGTTCCATGAGCTCTGCATATCTTACAGACATTGGGTCCTATTCCTCAAACATCTCCAACTGATGTATAATGTCAAGAGCTGGAAGCTCTAGAGATAAAGGAAATCTTCCCTCTCTGCCATAGACTAACATGTATGGTGAGTTAGCAATAGACCTCTTAGGAGTCACCCTATCTGCCCATAGTGCATACCTTAATTTGATGTGTAAGGTTCTTTGATTATCCTCCATTTTTCTCTTGATAATCCTGATGAGATTCTTATTTGTGCTTTCAGCTAAACCATTACCCTGAGGGTAATAATTTGAGGATGTATTCAAATGAATGCCATGCTTAACAGCCCAATCAGTTACTCTCAAACCTATGAATGCAAGAGCATTATCAAATATGATAGAGTCTGGGACTCTAAATCTGGTTACTGTATCATCATAGAAATTCAATAGAGAAGATTCATTTGCCTCTTTTAATGCTACTGCCTTCATCCACCGTGTAAATAGTCAGTGGCTATAAGTACCCACTTGTGACCGGCACTAGAAGGTGGATTTATTGGCCCAATGAAGTCAATGGCCCATCTCATGAAGGGTTGCTATACCTAAATTGGGTGTAGAGGCATAGTAGGCAGCTTTTCTTTTCCTACAAAAAGAGCACACTTCACACACTTCTTTGACCATGCATAAGCATCTTTAAATAAGATGGGCCAGTAGTAACCAGCTCTCATTATCTTCCATGCAGTAGTTCTTGGAGCAAAGTGACCTCTTGCAGCTCCATCATGAAACTCATGAAGTACCTTCTTAATCTGATTACTTTGAATACATCTTAATAGAACATTCAGATCTTTTCTTAAGAGAACATTGTTCATCAGCACATATGGTATGGACTATAGTCTGAAGTATCTCCTTTTAGCTTTGTTCAAACCTAGCGGACACTCACCAATCTGTAAAAAATGGGTCATGTCTTGAACCCAATTTGTTGTTATCAGAGGCATATTGTCTTGAGCATCTTGAGGCTCATTTGTATTAGCAAAAACATCCTTTTGTGATTCATTTTCACTGGTTGACCTTGTAGCAAGCTATTCACAAAGACCTTTACCTCTAACTAGTTTGGTGATCTTGATATCCACATCATATTCCATTACCTTAGTGATCCACCCTGCTCTTTTTTTATTCAGATCTTTGCTCAACAAAAATTCCTTCACACTTGAGTGTGCAACCAGAATATGAATCTTATTGTTAGAGATTAAATGCTTGAATTTATTTAGGCTTCTGATCACGGAGAGAACATGTTTCTCAAAAAAAGTATACCTTTCTTCATAATCAGCAAGCACTTGACTAAAGAAGGCTATGGGCTATTCTAAATTATCATTATTTTTTTGAACCAACATTGCAGAGATTGAACTAATGCTGCCAAAAGCATACAAGAATAAATCTTTAGAGAAATCTGGATTTACCAGTGTTGGAGTTGATGCTAAAGCTTCCTTGACTTCTTCAAAACTATGTTTTGCTACTCAAGTCCAACTGAAAACTGCACTTTTTTTAAGCATGGCGGTCAGGGGCTGTAGCAAATTTGCAACATTAGGAATAAATCTTTTTAGAAAGTTGATTTGGCCCAGAAAGCTCTATAGACCCTTCTTGTGATTGGGTAACGGCAACTCAAGTATGGCTTTGACTCTTTCAGGATCAATAGTAATTCCCTGCTTTGACACTATGTGTCCTAATAATTTCCCTTCATGAACAACAAAAATGCTCTTTTTCCGGATTGAGAGAGATACTGGACTCTGCATTTTTTGAAAACTTGTTTAAGGTGTGACAAATGTTCATCAGCATTCTTAGAATAAACTGTAATGTCATCTAAATAAATCAACATAATCTTATTGATCAAACTTTGAAATGCCATGTCCATGGCCTTCTGAAACGTGGCACCAGCATTAGATAAACCAAAAGGCATCCTTTTGTATGCCATGGTGCCCCACTTAGTTGTGAAAGCAATTTTGAACTGATCCTCTTCTTTAACCAGCACTTGATTATAGCCTGAAAAACCATCTAATAGGGAAAATCTTTCAGAACCAACAACTACTTGTAAGATTTGTGTCATAGAGGGCAGCGGGTAGTGGTCTTTCAAAGATAATCGATTAAGATCCCTAAAGTCTACACAAAGTCTTATTTCACCATTTTTCTTCCTAACTGGCACAAGGTTAGAAACCCATGAAGTGTGTTTAATAGGAAAGACAATACCCCCCTCAACTAATTTGGTTAGCTCTTTAATCATTAAGGGCTCAATCTTAGGATTCAAGGGCCTTTGTTTCTACCTTACTGGCTTAGCATTAGGTTCTAACTCAATTGTGTGTTGAGCAATATGGGGATCAAATCCTTTCAAATCTGAGTATTCCCAAGCAAATACATTGTAAAATTCTTGGCATAAGGCAACAAAAGACTATTTATCTTCATGTGAACAAATTTTTCCTATCTTAAGGAGTTTACCTTTAAAAATCTCTAGTTCTTCATAATGCTCTTATTTGATTTGCAAGCCGGCTTTACCCTTTTTAAGTTGATCGTCAGTACTGAAAACCGACTCTAAGGTAACAAGACCTTTGGGTAACTTATTTGTCATCAGCTATATGACTTGATCATCATACTGTTGTTTAAGTTTTGTTTGATTAACCATGGAGAACTGATCTTCCTCGAGCAAAAAAAGAAAGGATTCGTTCATCGCTGTCAAAGGCCTACCAGTGAATGTTGTTATCAGGAATTGACGGCCTGACTACAACCTTCACATACTATTGTACTTTCTCTTTCTAATGTCACCTAGAATATCAAACTGTGCTCCAATGGCTGCAAGCCTATCAACATGTTTGTTCTGGTTCCTTGGAATAGATAGTAAGTCAAAGGCATCAAACTCCTCAATCATATTCCACACTCTATTTCAATAAGACTTTAGTGTGTCATTTTTAGCAACATTCAGGCCTCTTATTTGATTGACAATTAACTCACTGTACCCATACACTTTCAAGTGGGTTATTCCTCTCTTCTTTCCCCACTCAAGACCTTGAATAAGGCCCTCATACTCAGCAGAGTTATTAGAGCATGCGAAGCCAAAACGGAAAGCAAAAAAATACTTATCACCCTGTGGAGATACAATCATTGCACCTCCTCCAGCTCCGTTTTTGCTTCTTGAACCATCAAAGTACATCTCCCATAATTTATTTTGCTGCTCAAACTGACTTTTTGTGCTTCTCTCGAGATTTGGCATTTCTGTCCCAACTTCATGCAATACATAATTGCCCAGACCAACATCCTGAATAAGCTCATTTGGATTATCAACCACATTCTCAGCTGCCCATTCATTCAGGAGTACCTCAGGTACACTCATAGCTTGTAACTCTTGTATTGCAGCAAGTTCAGTATCCTCTAAAACTATGGAATTAACATTTATAGCAGATGGCACATAAGGTTCGATGTGATCCTTGGCAAGGGACTCAAAAGTTATAGTTACCTTAGTAACATACCTAGTCCTAAAAAGCATATGGGACCAATCTGAAGATAAATACCCTCCAATTTTAGCCATGAAGTCTCTAGACAGGCATAAAGAAAAAAAAGGAGGCAAATCTATGACAAACACATCTTGTGGGATTGAAAATTTGGGATAAGCATGTAGGGTGAGATTTAGATTTTTAATAACACCTATAGTGTTTACTGTTGTCCCATCCAATTAAAGTACTCCCTTTTCTAATGGCTAGTATTGTAAACCTGGCTGGTCTGCAATCCTTTTTGGCATTACCAAACTACTAGCCCTGCTATCAACCATGCAATTGTGCACCAATTTATTCCCCACTATTAAGGAAACATAGAAAGGAGGGGGCTTGACACCATTACTTTGTTGTGTGGTGCTATCCAAAGGTGCATAGGTTAAAACAGACTTTGTTTAGCCTAAAGAGACTTCATTTGGAGGATTCGAACTAGCTGGATTTGATAAAGCTGATTGTAACAAATTGATTTGACTAGGGATTGCTAAAGAATCCCACATCGAAATTGAAACATTCATTTTTTCATACTTTCAACAATGTTGAAAGATGCAGATATATTTACCTTTGGCTATGTCTTTACAACAGCATGGTCAGGTTGCACTTGACTTGTGGATGAAGCATGTAAATGCTGCTCTTTACTAGTGTCATAACATTGTTGCAAAGTGGGTGGTACTTGCTAATTTGGTGGTCCAGCAACTCCCTTATTTTTATCCGTTGCTTGTTCAATCTCGAAAGCCCTCTTCTTGGCTCTAGTATTAGCAGCAATAGATGTGTCATCCTGGTTCACTCCACAAAATTCTTCTCTCTACCAATTTAAGAGAGTTAAATCATCTCCAGGCTGATCCTATTATTGTGGATACCCCTCCTTAGGCAAATCTTGCACACCTACAACATTCTGCACCATAAGAGCTTGGTTGATCACACCATTAGAGTACGTAGCTTGGTTATGTGGCTGATTACATGGATAACACCATTCATAATCCATAGCCAAATTGTTTTGAATAGAAACAAGCTCTTTGATAGCACTAATTGGAGCTGGATTATAGGCCTGAAAAGGTCTTGTAGCAATATTTTGTCTTGTACCTTGGTAATTACCTTGATACCGTTATATGTTCCCCTCGAATTGTTGTTGTTGACCTTGGAAAGACTGATTTGAGGCCTGATTCTGCTGCCGATAAGGCCTAGAATAGGACTGTTGTTTTTCCAAGTTCACCAACTTGTTACCAAAAGTTTGTAAAAGACTTTTGATCTCTTGTAACTCCTATGATGAGCCTAAAGCAACACTTTCTTATTTATCAACGGTTGGAGCAGCAGCTGGCAGCGTTGGTACAGCTGATAGAGGTGTAAAAGGAGGTATCTGCAAAGGGATGTTTGCATAAATGTCTCGAAATATAGGCATTGGAGGCCTAGGAGTGAGTTTACCAGCTTGTATTAAGTTGTTCTTAGCTCTGATTTCTATTTCAAAAGCATCTGGCAAAGACACTCCTCCCATTGACTGTATCATGATAGCTATATTGTTGTTTAGAGCTCTCAAAAAGTTTAAAAATGCATATTCCAGAGGTGGCCTCACCGTTGCAGGGATTCTATCCTAAGTTCTTTGAAATATGAAATTGAAATCATTCATCTACTCCTGTGGAGCCCTCTTAATTGTAGTTAATTGTTCTAATAAAGACAAGTTATCAGACCTGTCCTGAAATTATTTATGCAACTTGTCTCCAAATTTTTCCCAAGTTGCAATTGAACTGACTGGTAGGCTCCTATACCATTGCATAGCTCTTCCCTTCAGTGATGCAGCTAATAATCTCACAGCAACATCCTCTTGGGTTATGTTATGGACTCCGCATAACGAAGCCACATTTCGCATATGTTCAATCAGAGTAGTTTGATCTCCTGTGAAAGTTGGCAGACTCTTCAAGACTGCCATTGGAATGTCATTGTACTGTGCCAAATTCAAGGGGCTCCCTCCATTAAAAGCGACAAAGGGTTGATTCCTTGGAGCGGCCATTGGAGGTGGGTTTACTTGCAAGCTAGGTGAATTAGAGAATGGAAAAGCAATACGAGGTCTCAGAGATGGAGGAGTAGATTTAGCTCTTCTAGAATAAATAGATTTGTCCTAGACCTCTCTGTTGCTCTGCCTTGTCTTCTTGGTGGTGACAGCTGCAAATATTCAAAAGGAAGAAAACTGCTCCTTGTTTGAACTCTTCTCATAAACTGTAGAAGGTGTTGATTTTGAAGTTCTTCCTCCCAATGGAGTCGCCAAGTATGCACAATTTACTTCTGTAAAGTCTGGAACCTGCTGGTTGCATACCAAACCAACAATATCATGTGGAAATTGTCCCACAGGGCATGCCAGAAACTGTTGTCACCTAGAAATTCACCTTACGCACAGTGATGGAAACTAAGCTTTCTAGTGAAACATTGGATCATTTCAAGGCTGTGGGTCGCCTAAAGTTGAAATGAACCTCCAGATAAGGTCGGCTTCCTTTGGGTATCACCTAAACTATCAATTCTATAAAGGTAAAAGGAGAAGGAATGCATACAAATGAAACTAAACTATGGTGATACACCGAATTGATGAGGAATTATGAAATGAAGACAAGATGACATACACTAGGAAGCTTAACTTCAATCGTTTCACATACTCAACACAACTTTTTTTAGACTTATGCATCAATCTTAATAGGCTCGATCTACATACACATCTTAAGAAGGAAAGATAAATTTCACAGCTTTAAGGTATGAATGTAGACTTATAAAACATAGTTAAAGACTTGCATATTCAAAAGAGAAATATAGAAATGAGAGTAGTACAAACATGAACACCAGCTTCCAAAGTAAACTCTGTGTTGTATTCCAAATTCCAGTTGAGTTACAAAACATACATTTAGTCGAGAAAGGATTGATAAAAATCACTAACTCTTCAGAGTGTATAATTTGAACTATCTACAGAAAAGGAAAAAAATGCCTTATATATCAAAAAGATCTCGGCCCCTTAGGGCTTACAAAATATCAGTCCTCGGGATAGATCTCTCCTTAGATCTTTTGACTGAATTTAATGCTACACCCTACGTGTCCATGTCGGTGAAGAGTCATTCCCCGAAGAGGCCTTCAGATCTTTCACAGCTACTGCTTTCATTTCTGATCCTCATCTCCTCCTTGAACCTCTTCGACTGAGCGCTTTGAATGCTCCTGAGCTCAAAAAAGATACACGTTGCCTTTCATTTCGTTGATGTTCTTCATCCTGGTTAGACTGCCACGGCTCACTTTCAGATCTCCCTAATTGGTCAGGTGTCCTCCACGTGGATCTTCGGGCGGTCAAAAGCTCCTTTAGTTAGAATCACATCTCAGTGAGACACTGGAAGTGTCTCACCAATGTGATTATGCCCCTCTGAAGCTATCGGCATAACACGACACTATCGATGAGAGCTCTTATTGAGCTCGCAAAGTCATATTGATATCACTGAAGCCATCGGCAAGACATAATTCTGTCACTGAGACATCATAACGAAATCCCTATTCTTTAGCGAAGGCATCCATTTCAGGGATACCTTCTACCAGTAAGCCGGGATGTCACAGCGAAGCTTCTCCTTTTTCTTCATTGACATCGCATTTCGCCGAGACATCCTCATTCGCCGAGACAACGTGGCGAACCCAAACTTCATGGCGAACTCCTCATTTCACTTTCGGTGAGAGCCTACTTAATTGGTGAGACCTTCATCGATCTTTGTTTCCTTTTCTGAGTTCAATTCGACATCTCTTCGAGCTCCTCCTCATTCGGCCAGACAACCGAGCATAGGTGAGATGTTTACCGAAAGCCAAACGTTACCCCGAGCCACCCTTATCTTCGGCAGGAGTTAATTGAAGTCACCCCAAACGCACTTTATTCTACCGAGCCCTACATTTCTTTCGGCAAGACTGTGGCAAGTTGGGAAGACTTCATAGCGAGGTCTTCTAGTCAGGCTAATTCTCACTTTCCATCGCTGAGACAACCTTCATTCGCTGAGACATCTTACAAAATTCCTTTTACTTTGGTGAACTCTTCATTTTGGGAAGACTCTAAGCCGTCGACGAGACATTACTTGGTCACCAGGACCTCATGGCAATGGCTTCAACTCATGGTGAGAGCCTTTGTTGTCGGTGAGACATGGCCTGTCAGCCAAACCTCTCGTTGGTCTCCTTGTCTTTCAGTGATGAGCTACTTCTCCTTGGTTGGGGAGACATCGCCATCTCAACCAGACCCTTGGCCGAACACACTCTGGTCTCCCCTAACTTACATCTTTCAACCAGACTTTAAGCCATCGATGAAACTCATGCTGAAGGCAACAAGTTACACCGATATCACTTCCTCCCGGCGAGATCTTCACTATCGGGGAGACTTTGCTTGGTCGGTAGGACTTACTCTGAAGTCACTAGGTTATGCTAAAAACAAAACCTTCAGAGTGACCTTCTTTATCGTCCAAACCCTTGGCAAAATAATCCTGTTTTGGCAAACTCACTTCCACTATCGGTGAGACACCTCCTGATCACCGAGACCACATAGCGATGAGAACCTACTTTTCCGAGAGCGCAACCTTTCCCGTTGGCGAGACATTCTCCTGTCAGCAAGATGCTATGTCGAATGTGACCCTTCAGCGACCCTCTTATTTTCCTTGGTGAGACATCTGAGAGGTCCTAGCGACTCTCTCCTTAGAAGATTTTCATGCCAAACTTGAACAAGGCAAGCTTCCCAACTGAATTCCATGTGACCTAGCATTAGATTCATGACTTTTTCCCTTGTGTGAATGCTCCATTTGGCCTTCTTGAACCTCTGTCACATGATTTATCCTACCTGATTGACCCCATGGGTGAAAATTAGGTAACAATATGTACATATATGTCATCTCAAAACAATGTTTACAAAATTTTTATATGCCATCTCAAGAAAATCTCAAACTCTTGGCTAGAATGTAGTAGGTCTTCACACCACCTGATATCAAAAAGGTACAAGTAATATCAATGAAATTATCAAAACATACATATTTTAATTTATATAAAACTATTTATATCATGTACAGAACTCAAGTACCTACATTTAAAATTATTCCACGCATGTTTGTAGGTTGAATTTAGGAATCCTCTCCTTTTTGTTTCAAAGTATGATATCAATGCAATGAATGCTTTAGGATACAAAAAATGACAATAAATCAATTTTAACTATTAATGTCCAAGCAATATCAATATGTAATCAAAACATGTATTTAAATATAATTTAACTAATAATTACCTATTTTTACCAAGTATTCCATGTTGTCTAGGTTGAATCTACATGGACTAGATCCTTTTTGTGATTATGCCTTAAGGATGTATAAAAGGACAATTTAAATCAATTTCAACTAATAACACACTTGACCAATGTCGAAACATGTATTTAATGTATTTAAAATGACAAAATAAAACTAAAACTATATTTACTTGTATTTGCTTATTCCATTGTACCATCTGCATCCTCTCTTTTTTGCAATGCATCTATGATTGCCTCATGCTCTTCCATAGAAATTGACCATAAATTTTTTGAAGGTCTTCCACGATACCGCTCTAGTTTTATATTTGTTTCCACCACCAAATGTGAATAATGCATAATCTTTTTATGTGTTTCATAGTCTTGGTCAGGTAGACCATTCTTTCTTCTCAAGTATTTTGTAGCCAAGTGCCAACAACCACAGATCCTATTGGAAAACATGTTCAAAAACCATCATCAAATAAATTCTCAAAATTTTCTTAAGGGGATCAAAGACTTGTTCTAAAAAATTGCTTAAGGGGATCTAAAACTTGTTATCAAAATTTGCTTAAGGAGGTGTCTTAAGGGGATCACCGTACCTATTGGATAATGAAAGCCATCATCATCTTCTCGAGGTGTTATCAACTTATGTTTAGTTTCCACACAACAAACCAACCAATATTATGTTTTCTCTTCATTCCCCTCGGGTGCAATAACAGCATACACGTGTCCTGCCAACAAAATTCGATTTAATAACTTGTGCATATCCATATATAAATAATTTAGTATTACAAAATAACTTAATAAAGTGAAATAAAATGAAATAAATTGAATTAAAATTACCTTCTTGTACAAGGTCTGAAACACGGTCATAATCTTCAAATGCAAACAATTGATCATTTTCTTCAATAGTTCTTTCATATTGATTATGTGCTTCTGCAGGTGTCAACGATCTTTGCTCCCACTGTTCAACCCATTTTGTATTTTCGCAAGCTTCCCAGTCTCCTGAGATATAAAACTGGCAAAAATATGCAAGCTCCCTTGTCCAAATATTCCATGTGCTTGTTGTCGCACTCCTAAATGAATGCCATTTAGTAGATCCACTAATTATCTCACAATCAACTCTAGATACAATGTTCTCTTCTTCCACCAACCAAAAGAATCGATAAACTGTAGAGTAATCACTCGAACCAGGTGCAGATAATCTTCTATTATACCAATCCACAATCTCATGTGCATCTTTAAATTTTACTAAATCCTCAAATTTTAATTGTTCTCTAGCAGGAATTCTTTTGACACATGCACCAGCTCCATCATGTTCTCCTTTACCATTCCCAGCTTCAAAAAAACTCCATATATGCTAGACATTAAGTTCCTTGTGAACTCTACTTAACCAATAGAACATTCTAGCATTTTTGAACTGCCTTGTACAATTATCTGACCATATGAGGTGTTCTTTCATATGGATTCCTCTTTCTCTTAAATTTCTATAAAATATACTAAAACAATATTGAACAAACTCTTGTAGGTGTGCAGATTGTCCTCAAATAAAAATGATACTCCCTCAAAAATTCTATCATCCTCGGTGCTATCATCTGCATGCCTATAAACAATATGGACAAACAGCTACTTGCATTGAATTATAATATTGAGATTGAATTTCCTCTTGGGCGAGAGTATAATTCTCCACAAAATCAACCACTGAAAGTATAGTACCAATTGGAAATGTGTTTCTACATGCACAAAATTGGCCATCAAGCCATCAAGCATGTTCAGAGTGCATGACATATTTTGGTACAATTTTATTATTAAATTCACTCATAAATGCATGCACACTAACTTTTTGTAACTAAATCACAACGCTTTCCTATTTTTCCATCTTTTAAAGAATAGTGACATTCTAAATCTTTTGACATCTACTAATTGTTGTCCAAAATCATGATCAACACTTTCATGCAAACAAATTCTTAAAATAGGAATTTCACGATTAATGCATTGTCCAAAATACAAGAACTTAAATAAAATAATTTATCCACGTGGGTGCACTACAAAACAAACACGAAATAAACTCTCTTATTGTGAGGGTACAATATCAATACCATGATCCTATATAATCCTTGTTGGTATACAGGTACAACGTATATGTTGAAAACATCATAAAATAGCGAAATTGAACATGTGTTTACAACAACAAGATATTAATTTGCTTATTAGATAACATACTAAGGTTTATTTTTTCAAAAGACCTTGTTTAATATTACCAGGTAACACTGAATCACTACAAAATTTTCTATAAAATTCAGTTTGTGTTGTATCTAATAGGTGTTTTGGGTGAGGATCATGAACTTTGGACCCCACCCTTAATTTTAAAACATCTCTAGCATTAGATGAAACCCTATTATTATCATGCCAATATTTTTCAATCAAAGATTTAATTTCAACATTCAATTTTATATCAGACCTCGGTAATCGTCCACTAAAACTCCAACATTGATTGATAGGATCATTTTCTATACTTTCTCTTCTTTTTGCCGCTCTTAGTAATGGTTTGGGATGTATTTTTAAAACTTCACTAATATTTCTTACCATTCTTTTATTCAAAGTTGCTTTATTAACTATAGCAGTATTTATAGCTCTTCTTGCTATGTTTTTATCTTTAGATCGACTATTTTTCCCAATAGATTGAATGGCACTAGCAACAGTAGACATAACATGTTTTAATGATTGATCTTTTCTTTTTGGTTTAACATAAAAGCCTAACCTTTTCATTACTTTCCTCATTTTTTGCATTCTCATCAATTGCATCATTGATTGACATTGAAATGCAATTTTTTTATGATAAAAGAATTCGGTGTATATTCTATTCGCGTGTGTTCTTATTTGCCTCCAAGAAATTTGATCAGGAAGATTATCTAAAACACCACTTCCAATTTTTAAAAAAGTATTTTCATTAAATTTAACATCACATTCTAAATTTTCATCTTCATTTTCGTGAACAAAATAGTTTTCATTTTCATTTTCATTTTCATCAACAAAACGGTTTTCATTTTCATTTTGCATTTTCATCTTCAATACTATTTTCATCAACAAAATGGTTTTCATTTTCATTTTCATCTTCACATTTTATCAACAAGCGGTTTCATTTAATTTTCATCAAAATCTGAGGTTTTTGTTTTCATTTTCTCAAGAAATTGATCATTTTGATTTTCATTTTCAACAAAATATTTTATTTTTTTTGTTTTCAACAAATTCTATAAAAGTTTCATCTCTTTAAATATAGTCAATGTCAACATCATTAAGACCAGCATCTTGTAAAACTTCTACATACAAATTTACCATTTCACTAACATGTGGATTTGAAGACGGATTTGAAGACGTACCTAGATTTGTGCATATTGAAACATTCTCCATAGCATTCAAAGAGGGATTTGAAGACATAGTAGGACTTGTTTGTATAATCATATTCTTCTCCAAATTAACTCCTTGCAAATTAGCTTCATCTACAACCATGGTATCCTCAATGTTTTCATCTTCAATTTTTGTTGAATTGGTTGCTCCACCATCATTCTTTGATTTCATTCTCATTCTTCTTTCTCTTTGTCTTTGTCTCTCTTTTTCTCTATTTGCTTCAACTTCTTGAGGAGTCAATGTCTTCCTTCTCTTATTACGAGCTTTATCTCCCATAATTATAAAATTCTCAAGCACAAATAAATGTTAATAGTGAAATACTTCAAAATATTCAATCCAAATTAGAAGTTGGATACCTATTAGGAAAAAATTCTTCCTCTTTTGTTCCTCAAAACAAGTAGAAAACTACCACAATTCCACTTTAAAAATTGTTTTCTTCATGCCTCCTTTGAAAAATTCAATCCATATTGCAAATTGAAACCTTTTGTTCCTCCAAACAAGCACAAAAATAACACAATTCCACTTCAAAAATGGTGTAGATGATGCCCCGTTTGATAAAATCAACTAAAAATCAAGTTCACCACTTGTAAATACAATAGCTTATGAAAAATAATTTACTTTTACTGCTCTCGACCATACATGTGAAGTTTGGTGCAGGAGCACCCAAGGCCTTCAAGGATCTCTTCAAAGGTCAGAAGTGTGCAGGGGTTAGGAGGACCTTTCCATCAAATCAAAACATCAATTATGGTATCTTGGAGCCTATAATGGCATTTGGGATGACTAGATGTAATGGGAATATCAAAAGTCCTAAGGGTCCTTAAAGGACCATAGGACATAAAAAACCTTGTAAGTGGACCAATAGTGTCCAAGGAGTGTAGGTAGGTCTATAATGTTTTAATTATACTAGTTAGGGTTAAATATTAAAGGCTAGATAGTTTTAGTCAATAACAAATCAATAAATAATGCTTGGAAATTCAAATTTTTGAATTCCGACGGTTAGTTGTGCTTTAGGCGGGTAAGTGAGTTTAGGGGATTAATCAACTTTAATGTAATGAAAACCAACTCTAACTGGTTGTGACAGTTGGGGGATTGATCTATAACCCCAAAAGAATCATTTTTACGGAGGTTGATCAATTGGGGAAGTGGTTGTACAGACTGTTCTCAGAAAAAATAGTAAACTTCAATTTTTTGCATCTTTTTGTCTTCTTTTTGATGTTCTATTGATTCCTATTGAACTTTGATTCATTTTGATGGCTTAAGTACTTGCATTTACATGATTTAAAACCTTTGTATGCTTTGAAAGTCATAGAAATCAATTTCTTGTACAAAACTTCTAACTGTCCTCAGGAAAACACAGATTTTCCACTAGTTTGAGGGTTTTTCATGGATAAATGATCCATTTCACAGAATATGTGACTGAAACCAATGAAATAGATCATGATTAACTTGTATCATACCAATCTAACAAGATAAAGTGCATGAAAGAGGAATCAAACGGTGTACACCAAGATTTGATAGTGAAAAGTGCTTGAAGATGAAGGCTGGGGTATAGCAGTGGAAGATCTACCTGAAGGAGGGGTATGTTTTTGAGTTGGGATAGACTAAATATGTTGTCCTAATGGTGTAGGGTCAATAAACAGGTTTTGGAAGTGTGTGGAAACCCAAGATCCAAGAAGCCCTAATTTTGAGACATTTTATGGAGGGTTTTGTGATCAAGGATCTTAGATGTGTCATAGAGGGTTAGGACCTTGAAAATCCTTGGTTTTGAGACAATTTGAGATACTGTTGAAAGTTTCATGGTCAGGGGATAAAGTTAGAGAGGGGTTGCTTTGTAAAAGTAGGCTAATTGAGTAGCCTTGAGCAGGGTAGGTGTATTGAAAGTATATGTTGGTCCAAAAGAATCACTATTGGTTTTTGGATATGTTGTGTAGGCCCTAAAAGGGTATCTCAATCCATATTTTATTTGTTAAGTGTTTTGGAAAGCTTGAGTGTAAAGTGGCTTAAACTAGGTTGCCTATGCTACAAGGGAGGAAATGTTATATGGTGGAATTTTGATGAGTTCTTTGAAACCCATTTTGAAATTGATCTGATGTTCATTTGTGAGTCATTTTGAGAGGGTCTCCACGTCCCTCTACATCAAAGTTGCAGACTTCATAGTAATTTTTTGCAGTGTATTTAAATAAAATAAATGGGATCCCGCTTAGTATAAACGGGATCCCACTTATAAAAATTGGGATCCTGTTTATAAGAAGTGGGATCCCATTCTATAATTAGGATCACATTCGTCGGCATCGAATGTCAAGACCGTTGGCCGGGAAATGGGATCCCATTTATGAAACGGGATCTTGTTTCCTTTACAACGGTCTGAATATTGTAGAATAGGGGCTGGGGTCCGGGGCTAAAAGTAGTTTTTTGGCATGGTCTGGGGTTTTTGGGAAAGGGCAGGACACGAACCTAGGCGCTCGGCTGGACTTTGGAATAGAGGGTCTTAAATACCAAAGCCACCGTTCGGTGCCATGGGGCTGGCGTGCGCAGGAATTTCCCGATGAAACTGCAGGCTGAGAGTTTGACGGCCAGAACCGAAACTCATAAGAACCAGGAATTATTTTGCTGGTGTTTCAGCTCATTGGATGCTGGCACTAAATATCGGGGTTTTACTATTTTAATAACTTTGATCAACATAACATTTTGAAAAAGCGGATTGCAGAACAAACTAGAGAAAATTATTTTCAATTCATCTAAAAAATGATAAAGTTTCGATCATCTTATGCATGTGGTACATGACAATTTTTCAAAACAACAAATCTGCCTAATAAAAATTTAACAAAAAAAAAATATTCAATAAAAAATTACAAAAAAATATCAAGAGCAAGCTTCAGTGAGTCATAAAAGTTTTCCCAAAAGGATTTAGAAAAATACGATAATTTAAGTCAAAATATGGATGTTGTACACGTGCATAGTATGGTAAAAAAGACTTTTAAATAGTGGTTTTTAGAAATTCCTATTAAAACTCAATTTGTAGAATCTGGGTATTGAAATAAATTACATATTTGGAAACTAGACTCCGAGCACTACATTTTATGATTAGTGACTTTTTTAAATATTGTATCTCTAAGTGCTTCAAATTTTAAGGTCAAATGTGTCAAAATTCTGAAAATTAGGAAAAACACTTCCACTTTTTGGCCAAAAAGTGGACTCAACTTCTTGCACACACCCACATAATGGTTCATCTTATTATGTTTTACAATATATACATTTTACATCATGCTTTCACATTTTATAAATAAAAATTCTTGAAGCTAATTAAGGCTTTGAGTTGGGAAACTTTAATATTATTGCTCACTCTTAATCTATAAAAAAATGAATTAATGTAATTATTTTTGGTTCAATAAGGTAGTTGGCAGTGGTGGATTGAATAATTAGGGCTTTACAATGGTTTTTTCATGAGTGGGTATGGATAATTTGTTACATGGTTTCAACTTAATTTTTTGTTTTGTGAAATTTGGATTGGTCTTTGTTTTTAATTAATTGAATAAATTTAGAGGAAAGAAACTAGATTGTTTGAATGAAATGTATAATAAAATAGTTCAATTAGGATTAGAAGGAATGAAGGTATTATTAAATTTTATATTTTACAACTCAAAAGAGAATAAAGAAAAGGGTGTGCCTTGTTTGTTGTTAATTTTTATTTAGTAAAAGTGAATGAGAACCATTCAAATGAAAATAAACCTCCATTACAAAAGTCTTAGGATGTCTAAATCCTAGAATGAATTCCTCATGTTTCCTCCTAAATGGATGTTTTATTTTTTAATAGAGTTCATGCATAAATTAGCCCATATATCTAGAGATCCCTATCAAACAAACACTTCATATTTGCATGAATTAAAGGATTGAACCTAAATGACATTTTAAAGAAAGGATTTATATGTTCTAGTGTCTTTTCATGGGATTCTCCAACTATTTTTATGAAAAAGAAAGATAAGACACTTTTCCAAGTTGTCTTGATTATGTATGTTCAATAAATAAACAATTAACATTAATATCCACCACCTAAAATAGATGACTTATTTTACTAATTGAGAGGGGTGCCATATTTTAAAAAACAGGTCTAATATTCAATTATAATTAGCAAAGAGTAAAGGAGGAATACATTCATAAAACTACATTTAGAACTAGGTATAGGACATCATAATTATGTGTTTGAGGCAATGCATATAAGACACCCATATACAAAATAGTACAAAAGAAAGAGAAAAAATGTAAAAAATGCATGCTTGTAATCTATACTTGAGAGCATTAAAATTTTGAAATTAAACATAAAGAATAATAGGATTTATAAATTAAATACATGAGGCTATTATATAATATCAAAAAAGACTATTTTAAAGTTTAAATTATTTATATTTTAATTTTAGGGTAAATACTTTTGGTTGAATTTATGAATTAGAAATAGAAATTTTGAAAGGGCCCCACCCTTTTACAAAGACCAATAAAGAGACAAAAAATGATCAATCATATTGGAATGGAACAACAACAAGAAAAATATAGTTGTAAGTTAGAAAAATAACATCCAATTAGAAATACTCCACCAATAGTGGCAATGTATCTAATAAAGAGGGTCGTTTTCCCAAAAACATTAGTACATCTATCATTTCACAACTTGAATCCAAAATTCTTCAAGGAAATATATCTTATTGTGAACCTTATCCTTTTCCATGAATTCAAACCTAGTTTAGGTTTGTAATGGAGTTTCCATCTTTAGTTTCCAAACTTGAGACCAAAGGGAATAATCTTCTAAACGTGAACCTTCTTCATATTTTTAAATTATTAGAAGAAATGCCAAGAGGTGAATGTTGCAATTCAAGAGAATGGTAGAGGAAATGAACTCCAACTAATCCATCTGTAACATGATTCTTGTCTCTACCAATCTCCTCTAAATTTCTCTTGACAAGACCTTCTAAATTATTCATGTCTACAAGAGGACCAACCACCCCTCGATTATGCTCAAAGGGAGTCTCAACCAAATCCTAAGGTAAACAAGGCTACATCTCATCCTTATATTATTTTCAACCTTTACTTCCTCTAAAATGCCTAAACCTATAAAATACATAGCTATCTACACATGACAACATGATGAAAACACAAGAAAATCCTATAGCATGACATGTTGAACCCAAATAACCAAATTCAAAAATAATTTAATCTATAAGTATAAATAGTTTGATGGTAGAAACTTTATATATATAAAAATATGATAAATGTGTGATTATTTTTCTTTCTACTCTATAAATTTTTTATGTGCTTGGCTATATAATTGAGATGATTCACTCATAATGTAATGATAAAAATTTAGTATGTATGAAAGAAATATTTTTGAGGCATCAAACTACCATTCTACATAACTCACATCGAAATAAGAATATTATTTTATTTTAACTAAAGAAATTGTGTGTACTCTATCTTTAGAAAATTACTAATTAATTTTTGAATTATATACTTATAATTTAAAATAAAGAGCATCCTTGTAACATGGAATAGATGGGTTAATTTTAATGAAATAAAATATTTTTATATTCCAGAAAAATTTACAAATATTATATGGAACTCATACGACTAAGATGTAACTGTATGAGGGGAATTAAGATAGTACATCTGCTCCAAATAATTTGTATACCTTCTTTGATATTAACATTAGAAATTAATACTTGTCACTTGTATGCCACCTCCCAATGGTCTTGGGATGGATGCATTTAGATGGAGAAGGATTTCAAAAGGCTCATGGTACTTGTGGACCCCTCAAAGGCATGATATATAACACATGAACTTTATTTATGAAATTTGGTCTTTAGTTGTTGGCTTCTAGTATGAATGTTATCTATAAGGTGGATTTCTTAGCTGAGACTCTCAATCTTCCATTGTTGATTTCTAGTGTGATTATACAATATGCTCGCCAAACTGTATTAATTTCTAATGCTAATTATTCAAAGAAGGTTTTGTTTCATAAGAAGAGACCTATGTTGACATATTCCAAGGTGTGTTATTATCCACAATGCATGACACTTCTTCACAAATCTACCAAGTTCTAAATAGATACAGATTTTCCATTTCCATGGAGGAGATTGATGATTTAAAAAGAAAATATCATGCCATTTCTTTCTTGAGAAGTCATGTTTGCATTCATCATTTGCAACTTCCATCTTCATCCAAAAAGAAATTATGTTATCGTTATGTGCCTGATATTAACAAATCAAAACCTTCATTTGAGCATGATCACCAACACAAAGGTAAACGAGTGGAAACAAAAGAAAGCTCGGTTAATGGCTTTCAGCATGTTGGTGGAAAATATTCATCTTTTTGAAAGTGGCTTCCTAGCTTATCAGTCTTATGTTTAGTAATGTTTTGTAATCTCCATTGTGTTATGTATTCGGGTCACGGGTATATCTAGTATGATGTCTTCTTTTGGGTATTTTGGGTGCATAAGAGAATGTGCATATGTATAGATGTATTCAACCAATGTGCTTTTGTAATGTTGTAATCAGACAATTAGTCATTTGTACTAGGACCTCACTAGTCTTTTTGATATTTTGTAAAATTTGTTACTCGGACTGCAACTGGGGGTTTTCTTGTTGGTTATTTCCCGCCAGTATGTCTGCTTGAACTAGCTATATGTAAAATATTATATATAAATAAAATTATAAGTGGTCTCCCACTTTTGTTTTAAAAAAAAGTTCTTGTAAATTTCCACATCTTTTTCCTTGACATAGTTGCTATTTCTTAAAAGATTTCTTATGATTTTTCATAATGTTGACCAGTCAATACTTTACTATAAATATTCTATAGTCATGCTCTTAAATGTCATAAGAATATGTCATAAGAGGGTTTCATCTTATAAAGCTATAATGATATTATATGCTCTTAGAACATCTTAGACACCTCCCTTGAAGCATTCAAAAAATGACAAATAACTACCAACACAAAGTGAGATGCCTCATTTCCTAATATGAGGACAAAATAATAAATCAAAATATTAGGATGCAAGGTTGACCCAATACTTGGCTAATTTTATCATCTATTGAGGAGTGGATCCAAACAACAATTGTGCTTAGTGCTTACAGTTACTAATCTAAGGAATACCTATTCATTTTTTCTTTATTGTACATGCCTAATGACTCCTCATCTCAAGTTAAATTGTGGGAATGGATTTTATGCCCTCCCTATGACCTAAATAGCTCTGAGGTGGAGAATATGATATGGTGGAAAAACCAAGATACAAGTTGGTTTAGTTCTCATAAACTCTCTAAAAATAATTGAATTCCTACATCCTAACTAGAAGTGATACCATGAGGTTTAGATCCCATTTTAGACAAAAAATATTCTTATACTAATCACTAGTTCACTTGGACCAGCTAAAGAGATGGTGAACTAAGGGAAACTTAGTTGTATTGATAGATTAAAACTTAGTTATTTCTCTTTCCATTGTCCCCTCTCCACAAAACACCCTTGTTTAAGTAGATTCTATTAAACATATCTCACATATCACCTCCCAATTCTTTAAACTTTTCAAACTTCTTATTCCTCATACCTAATAATCTATCCTTCAAGCTCAGCACTTCCCACCTCAATCAAATTGATCACCTTGCTTCCCTAATATCCCTTTGGTTGATGTTCCTAGACCTCATCAAAATGGTAAGTGGATACAATTGTGGAATGATGCGATTAAATCTATTGCACTACCTTACTATGATCTTACAATAAGAATATGGCTAGAAAGAAATCTAGAATGGAAAAAAAAATATGGATCCAAATAGAAAAAAAAAAAACTTGTTTTGGCTTTAGCACTTACTAATAACTTTTCTACAATGAGTGGTTGCTTCCGTTGAAATAAAACTTAGAAGATTTGAACTTAATTGTGGTAGAGGATCTCAATTAAGAGATAGGCTACATTGGATGAAAGATATATGGGATACAAATTATTTTTTAGTTATCTCGAACATATTTACATTCTCGAGAGTGGATAATATCTATCGTTGATCAAGAGAGGTAGTTCCATGACAACTCTAATGATATTAAATCCATTTTCCTCCAACATTACAAATAATTTTTAATTGATCTAGTTGAAGGAGATCCACGTCAAGATATAGTTGAGGAATTGATTGGCACTTGCATACCCAAAATAATTGGTCTCAAAAAATAGGCACATTTAGATAATTTATTCACCCTTGAGGAGGTTGATATTTCCTTGAAGGATTTGAATACTCAAAAAGTCTTGGAATAGATGGTTTAGCTACACAATTCCTTAAAACAATATGTCCATTCATCAAGGAGGACTCTATGAGGTATAAAAAGTAGCTTTATCAAAGGGATCCATCATTTAAATTCTATTAATCAAGGGTTGATAAATTAATTCCTAAAGGAAAAATATTTTTTTTATCTGAGGGTGGATACTAATTACTCTTCTTAATACCTCCTACAAGATTGTGGCTAAATCCATAGCTAAAATAATTGAACAAATGACATAAGAAATTGTAAGACTAGAAAAAACTATATTTATAAGAGGGAGATTTAAATTATAAAACTTGAATCTTTTTAAGGTATCTCATTAGATTCTACTTACTCTAACTTAAATTTAAAAAAACAACATTAAAATCCACAAAACAAATTTCAAAGACACAATAAATTATTACAATATTATTTAAAAATCTAATTGTAATGAACATGTTATAGTAATAAATATTCAAATTTTAAATCTATGAAAATATATATAACCAAATGGTCCTTAGTTTTCATATATAATTTGTGATGAGAATGTTGAATATTATAATTTTTTAGGCCAATCTTTAGGCACTAATTCACCATTGTTAAAATGATCCTTAGTTTATTCATTTTTTTTTTATGATTATAATTTTTTTCAATTTCTATTAAACCAAACTCAAAATAATGGTATAGATTAAGAATCTTTTCTTTATCATAATTAGAAGTTGTATAAATTGTTAAATTATATATTTTTTAACATGAATTATATATTTTGAAGTTCATTTATGTTAACAACTATTAGATTAGATATTTTTATCCCCAATTATTTTCAAATAATTTTACACTAATCTTTGTTTTCTTATTCTTTCTTTCATTGTTTCATTTAAAATTTGAACCATTTAAGGATGCTATGTTATAGATTATAGTTGTCTTCCAATTCTTTTTAAAATGTTAATGGTATGAAAATATTATTGATGAGTAGATCAATTATTAGAAATGTTTTAGATAAATATATTCTCTATATCTAGATATATTATTTACCAAGGTCTCATTGCTTCTTTAGGTGTACATACATATATAACATGGAAAATGAAGATGTTCCACCTGCAGAAAATTTGTTTGGAAATACCACTAATGAGATTAAAAAATTGAGAGATTCATTAGCATAGGGTGCAAACCCGGGGATATATAGTGAACCATGCATGAACTAATATTGCATAGTCTAGAAAAACTAAAAGTTGAACTTGAGAGGACTAGTGCATATTCCTTAGATAGAGTAGCTTTTATTCTTTCCCGCATGTGGGAAGAAGTACATTGTGATGTTCCCCTTAAACAAATACAAGATAGTGTCACCAAAGAAATGATAAAAGCCACTTGTTTTCCATTTTATCAAAATGTGTGTAAGGTTAAGGGATACCAGGTCACTAGATGTGTCGATCATGCTATGGCCTCATTGATCTACCCATGATTTCTCACAGCACATGGCCTATACCCAAACAATGACCAGTTTCCATTGTATTTTGTTCAGCAGTTGTATGCTGAGGTCCATTTGGGCCTCAAAGTTAACTACCTGGACATTCCACCATATGCTGGTCAGGGGCGTGGTAGGATTGTTGATAGGCCCACCTATCATTGAGCAGATAGACCACCCCCAGTGTTTAGGGTATTGGTTGGTGAGAGGTCTCCTGCTCTCACCCCAGCTCTAGCCCCCATAGAAGATGAGGTTGTCATTGACACTGTAGGTGACATTACGGTTGGCACCACTAAGATATCTAATGATCATGTAGGTTAGTATTTGATGTCCAAACATTCCTAATCCACACCATTTTCAGCATAGTGGACCACCATGGATCCTTTTACAGTGGTCGTCATCCCTACTCCTACATAGCTTGATGCACTTATAGGAGATATGGCACGCATGACTCTGCATTGTTTGGCTGAGGACCTGTTGGAGGCATATGCCCACATTGCATCAGACAATGGGATCGGTATAGAGCATGTTAGAGATCATTTGAGATGTAGAGGTCGTTCAGTTCTAGGATCCCATCACTCTCAGCCAAGCACTAGTGCGCATCAGGATCCACCTATAGTTCATTCGGCAGCTACACAGACTATGGATTTTACTAATATGTTGATTGGTTCTGGTTCATCGTCATCGATTCCATCTCACCTTCATAGCCCTCTACATTCATCATTTCTAGCACGACATGGGATAGATCGGATGGATGAAGATGTTGATTTTTCGCTTGACCATTTGGTGGATATGGTGGAGGCAACCATTTCAGAGGACTTAGGTCATCCAATATCAGATGATGTGCATGTATGTGTGCATGTGCATGTTTCAATTCTTTTTTCATTATTTTTATTTTTTTTTTAACTAGATATTCATGTAAGTTGATATATATATGTATATATATTGTTACATGTGGACATACCTCATATCACTCCTAGCCTTGGTCCAGATCATGTGCATGATCAATGTGACTCTGTGGATGAATCTGTTGCCAGTGGACATGTGAGTTTTTCATTTTTTATATAATCACATGTGTATATGTACATGCAATATTTATGTATGCATAGATATATATTGATATTTAAATACAAGTTCATTTAAAATAAGCTTTCATAAAATTTATTTAATATAAATTATATGTATTTACGCATCATGTTCACAATTTTATTTCTTGGTCAACACATCCATTTGGGCTTGAGACGTTCTCATTAAGATAGCCATTTATTTAGGAGTAGACATTCATATTAGGCCATGCATATTACTAGATTTATGTCTTTGCATGTATTTTCTTGCTTATACTTGGTGATGCTATTATTTGAGATTTGATGATCTACAGCTACGTTGTTTATATGATATCACGTACATTTGCTTGCTTATTTGTTGATCTTTTTGGTATTCAACATTTGATGATCTTTTAATTTACATTTTTCTTATATGATATGTACATATATTTTCTTATATGATATATACATACATTTGCCTCTTTGCTTATAATATGTGTTATGTTTATATATATTGAATCCCTTTACATGTATGTACATGTGTTTGCTTATGGTTTCAACATGTTTACACATAATATATGTATGCATTTGCTTTAAATATTCAATATACATATATGTTTTCTTATTTTATGATCTCTTACAACTTACATTTACTTATATTCAATATACATTTGATCTCTAGTATAATTTTAGGGAAATCAATGTCACTTTATAATTAAGTTCATTCATATTGATCACAATAAATATTTTTTTTTAAATGACTTAAGCAACATGAACCATTGAGTTGAGAACAAGATATAATCTTTTTGAGAAGTAATTTGAAATTAAATTCAAATATAATTAGGAAAATTCAATTCAAATTATAACTCTATTATACATTTTTTACAAGTAACTTGAAATTCAATTCAAATATAATGAAGAAAATTTAATTCAAATTATACCTCTATTATACATTTTTGACAAGTAACTTGAAATTCAATTCAAATATAATTAAGAAAATTCAATTCAAATTATACCTCTAATATACATTTTTGAGACTTTAACAAAATTATAAAATTACGAGATATGTTGTGAATACCTATGAATTAAATAACAACAAACTCCACAATGAAATAACTTGTTTGTTTACTACTTGATTCATTTAAACTAGGATCTAGTTATTCCATGTACACTAGAATAATTTTTTTCCCATCCCATATGCATATAAATAGAAGCTTATTTTTTCATTGTTACCACCGGATATCAAATTTGCAAGATGAATTCTCATTTTATATATCACTTGGAAGCTGATTTTGGAGAAGTTTTTTGCACATTTATCAAGGAGGCAAATATTGGAGCTCGACAACTTTTCATTTTTATCAATCAAGGCGAAATTTGGAGGAAAATTTAACTAAGTTGGTAGAGGACTTGTTTAAAGTCATCTTTAAGTTGAAGAAAATGGGACAACAAAGAAAGAAAAATATGTCTCAACGAAAATTGTCAAAGAAGAACAAAAGAGGAGTGAACATAACTTGGAAAATTATCATAGAAAGAAACAAGGTAGATGCTTGTTTCTTCTCTCTCTCACTCTCAAGTGTGTGTTTAGGACTTTTACTTTGAAAAAACATGAGTATTCATTTGATGGGATGGAATCCATAATGTGCATTACTCCACCCAATAATTTGGTTAGTACACCTAAACATAAATTTGTATGTGCATACATTTTGCATTGGCTTTCTTATTAAAATTAGAAATGTTTAATGTATGACCATTTTCAACTTACAATACCCCAACTTAAAATGTACTCTTAAACTAAAATATTGTACATTAAATCCTTCCCTACAAACCTTACACTTATATTTTACCAATACCTTTGTTTAATGTATTTGTCATCATATTATCATCGTTGAGTATTGCATCTACACAATTTTCTCTTTACTTTGTTCATGAAGAAAATGATAGTGTACTTCAATACATGCTTAGTTCTCCAATGAAACCTTAAATTTTGTGTCCCTCACTATGCCACTTTGATTTTCATAATTTTTTCAACCACATTAATTATTTTATGGCTTTGCAAATTCCTATATATTCTAACTTTGCACTTTGAAAGAAACCATTATTTTTTCTTAATTATTCATGAAACTACACCTTCATGTACAATGAAGTAGCATTCTAATGTTGATATTTGGTGATCAATATCCCCTATCCAATCTATATTGCAACATCTAATTAGCTTAAGATTTTTCTAAACTCCCATTGAATTTAATCTAATGATCAATAGTTTCGTAAAAATATTTTTTAAATATTTTAATAAATGCCCAATTCTAACTCAAGCTATATGGTGCCAAGGAATAATAGTTATATATGATAGATTATTCTTTAAATTATGTCTTAACACACTTTTTTTTTGAAGGTTTCTAACCATCATTGCACTTGAATGGCTATAAATACTATTAAATGTCCTCAAGTCATCTTGGTCATGCAAGTTGCAATGTTTATCTGATCCTTGAATCCAATTCCTTAAGCCAATTCTTTTTGTTTCAATATTTTTGTTTGGTTTTAGTTGATTATTTGGGTTGTGTTTTATGTCCCATAAATTTTTAACTTTTTTCATCTTAGCACATATTGGAAATTTATTTGAAACCTTGAAACATCTTATAGCCCAATTTTGTTGGGGTTCTTTGGATCACCTTGTTATACTCTAAGGGTTTGCTTTGCTATATCACTAGCCTAAAAGTTCTAAGTCACTTGTATGCATAATCCTCAAACTTTGATGCTTGGCATGGAATTTGACCTATGTGTATCCTATCCTTGGCTATGCATTTATGGATTTGTTTTCTTACATGTGCATGTAGTTGTTTTTTTGTCTTTGTCCTTTTCTTTTCATCACTTCAATGTTCTCAAATTATTTTTATGTTTTATGCTCTAGGGATTCCTCAAGCTGGAGTCGAGCCACATCTAGATATTGGATCAAACGAATCCGTTGAAGAACACATGAACCTTGAAGTTAGGGAGGAGACCCAAGTTCAAACAATGCTTGTTGGAGAGGGGTCAAGATCACTTCCTTCTACTGGTATGGATGAGCATATAAAAATAGCACAAACTTCTCTCACTTATAGCTCATCATGTTTTATCAATTTGTTTGCTTGCATACATAAACTTCACTTATATAACATCATCTCTCACTTTTGTTTGCAAAATATTTTGTGACATAAGGAGGGAGGCTCAACAAGCGAGGAAGTTTTTCATGCTCAAGTCAGGAGCCAAAAATCTAGACATTGGATCAAATGAATCTCCAAGAATGCATGGTCCTTGAAGATTAGGGAAGAGGCATAAGTTCAAACAATGTAGAATTGCTTGAGGAAATTAGGGATCACTTCCTCCCTCTTTGGTATGGATGAGCATATAAAACTATACGGTGAGGCTCATTCTCATAGAAATTTAGATCATTTACTTGAAATGGATATGGAGAAACTAAAATATTATGCCAACTAGCCTTATAATAAGAAAGGAGTCCAATGACTAAATCTGTAAAAAATGGAATGATCAATCATCATTTCAATCATCTTGATACATGAAAAAACCCAATTGTTATTATGTTTACTTCTTCATGACGAGCTCAAAGAGTCATTACAATTGTTGGGTGTACATTAGGCATCAAATAAGAAGAAACACATGGGATTAAAAAAGGATATTGTTCAAAATGTTAAAAAGGGTTTAGATTCCATTGGGAAAGGATCTCGATCAGTGGATAAGGCCACTACAAGAAGGGTGATGTTGACATTTATTGTACATCAAGATATAGCAAGAAAAAGAAAAATGTCTGCACTTTCAATTGAAATTGGCTATAGTAGAACCAAATTGATAAAATATGAGAAAAATAGAAAGTTTTTGGATGAGAGTTTAGAAGGAAATTGGGAAATTATGTGTAGAGCTCCCCGTTCTGACAAGATTGAAGATGTTGTTAGGAACTTGGTCTCAGGTTTTTGGCATGATCAAACTTGTCCATCATCAAATACTAGAGATGTTATGAGACACAGGATTGGACCTAGTATTTATGAAAATCATATCAAACATTGGCTAGACATAACACAATTTGAGATGTATATGAACTTTTGTAATGCATATCCTCATATAAATATTGGGAAAACAATGTTTCAAAGGTTGAAGCCATATTATGTGAAGATAAACAAGTTTTTTGAAACTTGTTGTTGTCGTTATCATATTGAATTTGATCTCTACTATCAGGTGTTTTGAAAGATGAGAGAAGAAAGATGTGGGTTTCAAATGCCTCCTAAAGCAGACAAGTTTGTTCATAAAAGTCTATAATGTCTTGATCATGAAAAATGGACCTCAAATCAGCATAGAGGAATTTGGCAGCAGAGACATGTGGAGATTTGGCTAAATTTCCTTCAAAAGAATTAAGGGATCTTGACCTAACAAAGGCAGGTAATTACCAGAGTAGTACTATTTTTTAGAGTTTATTTGTTTCAATTTCTCATAGATTTCTGTTGGATTCTCTTTGGATGTAATATTTCA
>VDFB02389833.1:0-28355 GCA_007258455.2 Sequoia sempervirens
ATCAAAGTTCCAAAACCAAAGTCCATTAATCGTCACAAACGTCTTAGTCCAAGCAATCTCAAGAAACGTCAGTCTATGCTTTATCAAGTTAGAGAAATATTTCTCTATAACTTTTAAAAATGTGCATCAAAGGACAATCCCAATTTTTATTCACTCTATTATTGTCAAAATCCAAGTCTCTTTCAACATTTCAAATATGTCACTTTGTAGGTTTAATAAGTTCTTGGAAGTATAGCATGTTCTTGAATACCCAAGGCAAACAAAAGTCTCTCTAAGTTCACTTAGGATCAAAATCAACACTTTCATCCATTTCAAAACATCAATCAGAACCCATCTCACAAACCAACTCTTAGAAATCTTGGAAAAATCCTTCATACTAGACTTTTGGAAAACCCTTTAAACAAATCAAAATCATCTTGTTTGACTAGGTGTGTGTAGATGAATTCTTCTTCATACACTTAGTTAAATTATCACCTTGTAGACAATTTTATTCCAAGAAAACATCTAACCTCTTAGAATTTATGAGTTCATTATCAAATCCAAATCAAATCAAAATCAAATCCAAATCAAGTCAAAATCAAATGAAATCAAATCAAAAATCAAAAATCAAAAATACCTAAAGTCTAGTATCCCCTTCAAGGTTTCTTAATAGTTCAATTATTCATATCATCCATCTTTTATTTGTCTCATCATGACCTTTTGATCCTTAACATCTTAGACTTTCTTTTTTGTACCTAACATTTAGACTAATCTAAGGAGTTAGAGGTTCACCTCCCACATTCCTAGAAATTGATCCTTATTTTATGGTCCAAACTAGATCTCAACACAAGAAGAACATGGAAACAAACAAAGAAACATCCACTTCAAGTGACTTGAGTCAAACTACACCTAAAATCAACTTCATCGGATCTAGAAATCCCCCACTCAAACTTCCTCAACTACCACAAGATCTTCAAGAGGGAGGTTGGCAAGTGGAGGATATCACCAAAAATTTCCTAGGAATGACTCAAGACAAAATCATAGAAATGGTCCAAAATCTTGAAAATCACAAAATTGTCAACACAATTATGAGACTTAATCCTTCACAATACATGTTAGAATTAGCAAAGGAAGGAGTTAAACTCCCTTCTGATTATGATGTGAGCAATATTGGGGAAAAACCTCTTGTGATTATGCCACTTTTATCATTCACACCTTCCTTCCAAAACATCATTCAACCCATCCTGCAACCAACATCATCTTACGCTCCAAGTCAACCCATGGTTACCAAGGGAAGTTCATTGCTTCATGCTCTTCAAACACATCCCCTTGCAAATAATCAAGACTTAGATGCAAACACCATATTGGGTCAATCCATTCCTCAAGATCTGAAACACCTATATGTTCCGCTCATCTTCCGTAGCATAATAATCCATCCACTTTCACTGCATCATCGAAATATTCCCTTGACACACAAGTCTCTCTCCCCATGACTTCACAAGGAAAAGGGGACTATTTGGACAAGGGGGAATCTTTGATCCCTCATCATCACTTTCTCAAGGAAACATACCACCCATCTTCCCACCATTTCCCCCTCTACCATTAACATCCACACCAATCCTTAGTTTAGGGAAACCCCCTTTACCAATCCTTAATCAACCAAATCAAAGCAATCCTCTAGTCATGAATCAAATCAACATACCAAATCCTTTGATCATGCCACCAATATCGCAACACTAGGTGGCACCAATCCAAACAACACAATCAATCGCTGCACCATCTATAAATGTGGTCTCCCAAGGACCTAGCAACAACCCGAACCATCTATCACAACTCCATATCAATCATGGAACCTCAAAAACCACCTCAAAAAAATTTCATCACACCATCTCACACGATTTTGAATCCTCCACCACCACCACCAAATCCAAACATGGAAAATCAATATAGCATCACACTGCAAGCTACCCAACAAGCCTATCAAAAAGCATTCCAACAATTTCAAGCTCAACAAGATATGCAAGATACATAGAAAGCTACTCAACAAGCACAGGCATAGCAAGTCACACAACAAGCACAACAAGCTACCCTGGTGCAAGCTCAAGCTTTATTACAACAACAAGAAAACACACAAGTTGCACAAGCACAACAAGCCATACAAGTTGCCCAAGCTACACAAGCTGCCCAACAAGCTCAAGCACAGGCACAATACCAAGCACAACAATAAGAAATTCAAAAACAAGCCTATTAGCAAGCTTTGCAACAATACCAAGCACAACAAAAAGCAACTCAACTATTAGCCCAACAACAAGAATTGTTGGAACAACAAGAACAAGACCAATAAGCCTTGTTGGCACAACAACAATAAGACCAAAAACAAGCATTGTTGGCACAAAAACAATTGTAGACATATCAACAAGAATTAATCGCACAACAAAGCTTGTAACCACCTCCCACAAACACACGAAGCAATCTACCCATCACTCAAACAATTAAACCACCTCAAAAAACATTAATCCCACCACTCGATCAGAAAAATGATGTGTCTGCACAAATCAAAATTTTCTCACAAGTTGTAGACCTACAATCCATAAAAACAACAAAAACCCAAGGGAATTTTTTCCCTTATCCATTCGATAGAAGCATTGCGATGGTTCCATTTCTGAAAGGGTTCGAGATACCTAAGTTTGAAAAATATCGTGGAACTAGTAACCCTAAAGATCACATCAGGGAATTTCATGTTCAATGCATGGAAGTTGCATATGACGAAACTTATCTAATGTAACTATTCCCTCAGAGATTGGTTGTACCAGCAATGCAATGGTTCTCTCGCCTTCCTCCTAGAATCAAAAAGTTCCAAGAAATTGTGGATGCATTCATACAAAACTATGCATTCAACATAGGCATGGACTTGAGTCTAGAAGAACTATCTACTCTCAAACAAGCTAAGGGGGAAACATTCACATCCTTCTTAGAATGATGGTGATCCAAGGCCAACAAGAGCAAGTGGGCTATGCCAGAAGAACAACAAATATGCACTATCATCACTAATATTCATGGAACCTTGTCCTTCCATCTTAAAATGGAATGCATCACCACATATGACCAATTGATCCCCAAGGTGATCAACATCAAAAGATCCCTTATTTCACAAGGGGGACACCTACTTATTGAGACAACTTCCCATCAACCAGTTACAATGAAAAACCTCACACATGGGCAAAGAACAAGAATGTTACTAATGATGGTGTAGTTGACACCAAAGTTATAATAGTGCCCCAAGGAAAAGCACACAGTCATATTAGCAACTGCAAGTCAACAATCGAAACAACACACAAGCCAATGTAGTATCGTAACAACCCAATAATCAAGTGGTCAATAATATGAATAATCAAGGGGGACCACCCTCGCGAAACAAGTATCCCCCCCAATGAAAATACACACCCCTTGGGGAATCAATCAAATCTTTCATGAAAAAATTGGTATAGGAGAATCTCATTAAAATCTTTGTTTATGAGAATTATCAAGAGCCCCAAGTGAAACCACCATGGTATAATGAAAACCATATTTTTGATTTTTCATAAAATCAAGGGGCATATGATCACTAGCTACATGAGACTAAAAACTTTGTTCCAAGACCTTATTGATGACATAACCATAAACATGGAACAACCTACAAGAAAACATGACCTTAAGATATACATGAATCCGATGCCGAATCACAATAAAGGGAACAATAATGGAAAGGAAAAGTATAGCAATGTAAACCATGTTTATGATCATGTTGTTGCATCCTTAGATGAATGGGTCACTGTTGTTAATGTCAAGGGAGCCAAAGCCAATTGTGGAGTCACCACACGTGGTGGAAAAGTTACCATTTTTGGACCATCCCCACCATCCAAGGCACTAGCCTCAAATACAAAATCCATTCCTATTGGTTATAATTTCTTGGACCAATTGAAAAGAACCCCCACCCAAATCTCCATCACGAAGTTATTGAAAATATTACCTGCACACAGGAAAATCCTGGAAGAAGCTTTAGCCACTTCCCCTGTCTCGACAAGTCTTGATGCAGAATAGTTCCAAGCTATGGTCAAACACATCACCATGCCGCATCTCCTAACATTTTTTGATCAAGACTTCCAAACTCAACCATCTCATAATCGTGCACTCCATCTTGAATTCCCAGTCCATAAGAATAAAGTCAAAAGATTCTTGGTGGATGGGGGTGCAAGTCTAAATATCTGTACTCTCAAGATAATAAAGAATTTGGGATTCTCTATTTAGACGTCATTGAAAAAGGTAAAGGTATTACAATAAGGGCATATGATTATCAAGAAACAGTGTCTCAAGGCACTATTCAACTCCCTATTCAAGTAGGGCCAGCCATCATGGAAACTTCATGCCAAGTCCTTGAACTAGAACTACCTTACAATATCCTTCTGGGGTGCCCATGGATCCATGGGATGCAAGATGTCGCATCTACCTTCCATCAATGTGTCAAGTTTCCCTATCAAAATCAAGAGGTCACAATCCATGGTGATCCCAACCCATTTTATTATTGCAAGATTCTAGAAGCCAAGTACTACAAGATCCCTCAAGTCCAAAAAAATGATGAAGGCCCTACAAACCAATATATAGACCCATCTACTCTAGCCTCCACTTCTGAGACAAAGATGCCCACCATTCTTGACATCTCTAATATCAAATTCATTATCCAAGACAATGGGTGTGGAGATTAAAAAATGAAGAAAAGTTCTTTTGTAATAGGAGAGTTACCTCAATCTCCTAGATCTCATGGGAAACCACATCTAAATAACACCTCATCTCAAACCTTCAAAGTAGACCCCGGGTGCTGCCACAATAGTGGTTTACAATTTCTGAGAGATCCTGATTTTTGTTGAAATCACATAATTTTAGAAAATATAATGATTTAAGCCTTGAAATGTTCTATTTAAATAATTCTAATTGAATATGGTTTGAACAAACCACCTTATACCAAGCCCCCTTGGATAGAACCCCGCTAGTTTTAAACCATACCTATAACGAAGTCTCCTTTACACCTATCAAAATGCTGATAAAAAACCACTTTTGATTTACCTTTTGGGGGATCAAATGAATTCATTTAAAATTTATTTTTTTGTAATTTTGTAGTCCTTATTATAAGCTTCAAAAAATTATAATTTTAATAAATTTAATTGATTATTATATTTATTTTTAACTATATATTGTAGATGTAGGTTTTCACCAAAATCAAGCTCTGTTTACTATGTTGAAAAATATCAAATTATAAAAAAAAAAACTTAAAAAATATAAATTACAGATATTGAAGTCCTTGATCCAACAAAAAGAAAAATTGATTTTGATACATACAAAAAAAGTTACATATTACACTGATCGCGCTAATATAGAATTGTAATTGGTTTGACTTGAAACTTGATTAAAAGAAAAAATATTTTATAAAAAAATTTCTTAAGTGGAAGCACTATATATTAAGTTACAAATCTAAGTGAAAAATTGAATTTTATCCTTCAGAAAAAGTTATGCATTATCTGGTGGCTTCACTTTTAAATATTATTTTATGAAAAAACTAGTTTTCAGGAGATGGGAAAAATGCAATATAGTTCCTTTGGAATTTTTGAAAAATATATTTAGAATCTATAGACCAAAATTTCATGAAACTCTAGTTTGTATCATCTTAAAATTTCTCACGGTTTAGCTGCTATAGGTGTCTGAAAGTGAAGATTTAGTTAAAAAAATTTATTTCAATGTCCAGTTTGGCCAAAAATTGTAAACCACTATTATGGGATCACCCCCCCTTTAGATTCAAATGTTGGGGAGACCTAAGCCAGGAAGTGCTAGATGAAAATGACATATCAAGTTTTCTATACCAAGATGAAAGGCATGTGCCTGATCTTCCCATGGATGATAACAACAAAGGACTTCAAATGATGCAAGGATGGGGCTATAACAAAAATGAAAGGCTTGGGAAAAAAGATAATGGGATACTAGAACCTATCATTCCTAAGAAGAATATAAGGAATCATGGCCTTGTATGTACCCCTTCGAAAATAACCATACTTGGCAAAGGCGCCTAGGTTAGAAAAGTCAAAGCTCCTCCTCAGTTATCGGTATCCATAGGTTTACCTTTAGATAACTTTACCTTTGACATAACCGATGTATGTGATGAGGATCCCATAACTGAGCTACCCATGGTATTCAAGGATTCCTCCCTTCCAATGATTAGTACCCTATCTTTTGAGTTGAACAACCAAACCAATGAGCTAAAATTAGTCTATCCCCAAATCATCAACTATGACCAACGAGGACCATCGATTTTAGACACGCTCGAAAATGATGAGGCTCTCTCAGAATTCATGGAATTGAGGGATACTCCACCATATGGAGATCACAAAGTTGGGTTTGACATTGAACTGGACACACATGCATATTATGGGGAAACAATTAAATCCCTCAGTCGCAAAAGTGAAAATTTAAGAATAATATCTAGGTCTTTGAGTGAAAACCACACTATGGTACTCTCAGACACAAAAATATTAAAAACAAAGGATACATCCAATGGTGAAAACCTCTCTTTGATGCCAAAGAATGAGGGATTCAATCATCCCCTTAGTGCTATTCATCAAGAAAAGTCAGCAGTCTTAGCAGACAAATGTAATCCAACCAATCTAGGGACTGAGGAAGCCCCACATATCACCTTCTATGTAGAATCACTTTTGACAGAAGAACATGAACTCCTAGCTTCTTTTCTAAGGGAAATAAAGGTAAACTTCACATGGACCTATGCTGACATGCCTAGTATTGATCCAAAAGTTGTGGTTCACCACCTAGCTGTCTATCCAGAGGAAAAAGCAGTAAGACAAAAAATAAAAAAATGCATCCACAAATATATCAATCATTCTGGTAGGAAAAACAAGAACATGTGTAGGAGATGGTTTGGGATAGAGAATTATTACTAGTCAAACTTGAATTACAAAAGCTCCTTGATGCTGGCTTCATACAACCAATTGATTATCTAGAATGGGTTTCAAATCTGGTACTAGTCTCTAAGCCCACCCGGGGCATCCACATCTACACTAACTTTAAAAATCAAAACAAAGCATGTCCCAAGGATTATTTTCCTTTCCCAAATATAGACATGATTTTGGATATGACGACAGGACATGGAATGCTATCACTAATGGATGAATTCTCAAGATAAAATTAGATCATAATAGCTAAGTATGACCAACACAAGACAACTTTCACTTGTCCATGGGGGACATACTAGTGGACCATGATGCCATTTAGGTTGAAAAATGTAGGAGCTACCTACCAGAGAGCTATGATGCTAATCTTCCATGACATGATTCACAAAACTATGGAAGCTATGTGGATAAAATATTGGCCAAATTAAAGAAGAATAGATCACATAGAAGCACTAAGCTCCATCTTCAATAGGCTAGAAGCGTACATGGTTAGGCTCAATCTAAAAAAATATGTCTTCAGTGTATAATTAGGAAAGTTCATAGAGTACATTGTATCTATGAGGGGAATCAAGATAGACCCCACCAAAGTCAAAGTAATTCTCGAGATGGAGGCACCAAGAACATTGAAGCAATTAAGGGGTTTGTAGGGAGGGCTCCAATCCATTCGTCAGTTTGTAGCACAGTTAGCAGATAAGGCTATCCCATATTCTCATCTACTCCACAAGAGGTATCATACAAATGGGATGAGAAATGTGACCATGCATTTAATAAAATCAAGGAGTACTTCCTCACACCAATAGTCCTAATGCCACCAATTCCAAGCAAGCCTTTGATCCTGTGTATATCAGTAACAACAACAACGCTTGGTGCTCTCTTAGCACAACATGATGAAAATGGGAAAGAGAGATCTATTTACTATATCAGTAGAACCATGGTAGGACATGAGCTGAATTATACATCCATTGAGAAGGCCTGCCTAGTAGTAGTGTTCGCTGCATAGAAATTCAAACACTATATGTTGGTGTGTAAGATAAAACTCGTTGCCAAGATAGATCCTCTCAAGTATCTTCTTTCTAAAGCAACACTCATAGGGTGAACAACTAAATGGGTTATGATCCTAATACAACACAACATTGAGTATGTAGAACGAAAGGCCATTAAAGGACAAGTAATTATAGATTAGTTGGCAGAAGCACTAATGTATTTAGAAAATCCTCTTGTATTATAGTTCCTCGATGAGTCCATCTTTAACATAAGCATAACAGATCACTGGAAAGTATATTTTGATGGATCTTACAAACAACATGGGTCAAGAGTTGGAGTCTTCTTCATTACACCACAAGGAGATTGCATACCTAAGTCATATAAGCTGTCTTTTCCTTGCACAAAAAAATTTGTAGAATATGAATCCCTTGTCATAGGACTCAAAATAGCAGTACGTAGATCATGGAACTAAAGGTCTATGGGGATTCACAACTAATCATTAATCAGGTAAATGATGAATACCAAACTAAGGATGATAAATTGAATCCATTCAAGAAACTAGTGGAAAGCCTCAAAGAATTCTTCATTGACATCATGTTTGAAAAAATTCCAAGGGAAAACAATAGAGCAACATATGCTATGGAAACAATCGGAACGCTACTAGATATCCCAGGAAATGTCCGTAAGCAAGAATTCCTTGTAGAGAAACTTCTCGTACTAGAATTTGAGGTACTAGAGTCTAAATTTGTGTGTGTAATCATTGTTCCAATGACCATTGGTATCATGATATTTACACATACTTGAAAAATAGGATTCCTCCCCGCTGATATCACCTCGAACCTTAAAAGAACATTTGTCAAGAATTCATCCTGCTTTGTTATCTGAGGAGACACCCTATACTATAGGAGTATTGAAGAAACCTTGTTGTGATGCATGCCTTAGCCCTGAGGAAGCTTCGACTGCTTTAACTAAGGTACAAAATGGCATTTGTGGGTTAGATTTGAGTGGTATGAACTTCACCAAGAAACTGCTGAGGACTAGGTACTATTTCCCAACAATGGAAAAGGAAGCTCATGACTATGTTTGAAGGTGTTTACAATGTCAATAGCATGGGAAACTCATCCATGCACCAAATCAGGAGCTCCAATTGATTCTAACACCTTGGCCCTTTTCACAATGGGGGCTCGATCTCATTGGTAAAATCACACCCACTTCATCTAGTGGACATAAGTTCATTATCACCGCCATCGAGTATTTCACAAAGTGGGTAGAGGCCATCCCCATGACCTATATCATAGGAAAATAGATTTCCAAGTTCATCCTAAACTACCTAATTTTTTACTACGGTGTTCCTCAAGCCATTATCTCAGATAACAAGACACCTTTCAAAAACTAGGATGTTCGAGACATATGTTGAAAGTTCAATATCCAACATCACTTCTCTACTCTATACTACCCCCAATGAAATGGCCAAGCTGAGGCTACCAATAAAACCATCTTGAAAATCCTAAAGAAAATAGTCAATGAAGTTGGTCGTGACTAGAGCTTGCAGCTAAATCCCGCCTTATGGGCCTACCAAACAAGTATCTGCATGCCTATAGGGGAAACCCCATTCTCCCTAGTCTATGGATCATAAGCCATCCTTCCTATTGAGAACGAGCTCCCATCCTTAAGAATATCATTGCAGAATCTCATCACTGATGAAAAATATCGGGTGTCACGGTTGAATGAATTAGAACTACTAGATGAGTGGTGCATAGATGATTTGAATCATCTACAAGTCTATCAAAATAATCTCAAGAGGAGCTACAACAAGAAGATCACGAGTCAAAACTTTCAAGTTGGAGAGCTCATGTTGAAATAAAATTAGAAAAATGTGCCAAATCTAGATAGAAAGGGAAATTTTAAACCCAATTGGTTGGGACCCTTCATCATCACAACGAGTTACAAATTAGGAGCATATCAGTTATCCACACTAGAAGGTGAAACTCTATAGGGGCCCATCAACAACTCCCATCTCAAAATTTTTTATGCCTAAACTTGCAAGGTATAAATCAGAAAAAAAAAATAAAAAATAAAAATAAAATAAAAGATCCAAAAAAATCAAAAAAAGAATTGGGAAATAGTAAAGAAAAAATCATCCTCTAGTGAAAACCACTTTAGTGGCGCTTTGGGAAAGTACCTTCGTGGAAACCTAGCAATCAGGCGCCTTGTGTAAATAAGCACTTTCCATCCACCATGATCTCTATGACTTGTTCTGCATCATTCATCCATCGCATTCCATATCTCCATCCATCACCCACCTGCATCCACATCATAGCTTGATCCTATGTTCATATCATGATCCCTACTAGAACTACTTGGCACATTCCTAAGGTTAGTTTTTCCTACCTATATCAAAGTAGTCTATAACCTCACGCTGGGGGCATGTTCTTATACCTACATTGGATTGGATTCATGTATATTCTTGAAGTCTTCCTTAAAATAAAAAAATCCAAAAACATTCCTAAAATTAGAAAACCCAAAAACATCTGAAACATATCAAAATACAAAAAACAAGTCAAAAGTTTGAAAATGTCAAAAATAGAGTCATCTTGTAAAGCTACGGGTCTCTGAGCTCTGAACATAGGCAAGGCTATCCTCGATATGCCCTTGAGACGTATTAGGTTAGTCCTTTGGGGTTCATCATAATAAACTATCAATCCATACATGTTCATATCTTCTCAATAAATGAGTCTATGTCAATTGAACTACGTGGTCTCTGTCTATATAACGTAGGAAAGGATAAAATTTGGTCAGCCCCTGAGGCCCCTAGGATAGGTCTTTAGGTTAGGTTCTTGGTCAAAATCTCAGAAAACTCAAAAACATTGGAAAATTTGAAAATCAAAACATTTGTAAAACAACTTGAAAATAAAAAAACAACATCAAAATATTTCAAAACATCAAAAAATCCAAATATTTGAAAAAAAATTCATCCATCATATTTCACAATCATTCAAAATAAAAATCCACTCATAATAAATCATTGTCATCCTCAACCTTTGGTATGACAATCATAAACAAGTCTAGTAGGTTAAAAGTAAAAACTCAAACCTCAAGGTCTCGAGTCTAGGTCAGTAGGTAAACAAGTTAGTAAAACTCTTGCTACTAATAGCCCATCATCTAGCTTGTCCCAAATCATCTGATAACATCATGTTCTAGGATGCATCCTTCCTACAATGGACATCAACATCAAGCATCACCGTAGTTTAGTCTTGGCTAGAGGTATGAAGAACATTGGCTTGTCTGTTTACTTGATCATTGTCTTGTTGATTTATCTTATTGCACTCATTCCAATGACCTCTCAATAATGTCTAATCAAAATTATTTGGAGAGAAAGGAATGGGGTATTGATCATTATCCTTTTATCTGTTATGCTTGTTCGATACTTGTGTAATATAACCTTGGTCATGCTTACTTTGTTTGGTCTATAGGGAGGGTTGTAATACCCCATCTTTATAACCTAAGGAATGTTGCAATTGTGTATAAAAGTGAAATAATTTTTTTTTTAAGTAATAATATTAAGTTAATTAGTTGCATACATTCACTAAGTTACACGACGTTACACTACTTGAGTTTCCATAGACGACTTTAGTATTTCGCATTGCATATATTTAATTAATCAAAAACCTAAAAATAAACATTGCATAACATTTGAAATTCCATCCAAGATAATATAAAGTACAAACATGTTTCTTACATTACATTTGATAAGATATTACAATACTCATTCATCTGATGAGGTAGATCAATAATAGTTACATTTACATTTTACAAGTGTTCACCTCATAAACAATTGAGGGATGATACAATTACAATATCTCAAATAATGCAATAAGGAAAGTACACATATGTATCCAAGTACGAGCCCTCCATCCATGAAGCTCTCGTTTCCATGATCATAAACTGGGGACCCAATGGAGTAAGGTGCACGTTCCACCCAACCATGTGGTACCCGTAGGTCCACCCCCCGTGCTAGGAGATAGTAATATGGTTACCTAGACATAACCTATTAACCCTAGAAACAAGTACATAACTAACTGATGGTTACATTGCTTCCAGATTTAAGACAATTGAATGTACTATGTACACAAGGTAGACTATTATTTTAGGTGGAGTGTCATCACAATGTTGCAAAGGTTACCCTGGTGTTTCTTCCTAGGTTCCGACCCCCAACTTGGGTTACCTTGGTAACCTCTTACGAAACCCAACCTCGTTTGCAAACTATTGCAGAATCTAATGTCTTTTAAAGTAACAAGATATCGATTTTCCATTCTAGGCCTTCTCATCTTATACTCAAGACTGAACTAGCTCAAGAGTCCATAAGTGAGGCATATTAATCTTGTTAAATATTTTTAATCTAACTACTGTGTTGTTTAGTTATCACTGACTTACTAACTCTTTGTAAGTTACCCTGACACCACTTTGTGTGTCGGCCCTCACACAGAGCCACTCCCCTAAACATAACATAGGAATCTAAGTTTTCTAACTAGGGTAGACAGAGTGCACAAAAATCAATATATAATATCGGATATACCACAATGGACATCACAACCTGTTTATAAAAAACCAGGTGTCTATTAACCATACAAAACCAAGTGCACTACCCTAGTTTGTTCAAACACATGAAACCATTGTAAAATTTAACTCCCTTGAAAAGACTACAACTGGAAGACTTGAAATCACATAAAAATAAATCCCCCTCTTTACCCAATAAGAATTTAAAGCAACTTAAAGCAAAAACACATCTATCATTGGGATATATTAAATCCAGTCAATCAATTAAATGAAAGAAAATATCTATTTCTAATTTTCTTTTACTTAACAATAGTTTTCAATACATTTAAATAAATATACTCATTGAAATCATTATATGCGTAATTATTTAAATACAAATATATACTTATTTCTCATTTGCCTAAAATAAACTTTTCCACATTAATATTTTAATCAAATATTCTCAACAATAAATATATATACATAATACATATATATATATTTATATATATATATACATATATATATATATATATAATATATATATATAATATATATACATATAATATATATATAATATATACATATATATATATAAATATTATAAAATACAAAAAAAACCCTAAATCGGATTTTATGATTGAAATAAGGTAAAATCGAGATTTCTGTTTCAACACAATACAATTGCATTTTATACAGCCATGGCTGTATACACAGGGTACACAGCCTGCGGCTGTGTGTGCAGCCCTCCCCGTATGGGGAGGCAGCTGTGAGACAGTCGCGCACTGCCTGTGAGGGCAGAGCCGGCTACCTCCACAGCCGTCGCCCCATATGGGGGCAACTGTGGGGTAGCCCACGGCCCCCTTAACATATATACCAGTATTAAAAATTGCATTTTAATACATATAAAATAAAATGGACAATAACCTGCGAAATTTCAATTTTGCGCATACGAAATTTTAATCCGATTTTATATGCATACACTTGTACGGCGATTTCAAGCATAAATTCATATATTTAAAATCAAAGACATTTCATAATCCAATTTAATATATGAAGATGTATATATATACAAATATATATATATATATATATATATATATATACAACGGGGTTTTACAACAGAGAAATAAAATAAATTTCTATAGGTTTCAATGGGGAAATCGGGGAAATTATCAAATTTCTTCAGGGTTTCAAAAGAAAACAACACAAAAATTTCCATTTGATTTCAAAATTCATTTTCCCATTTAAATAATTTCCCTTCACTAATTTAATTCTACAGAGAAGAAAGTTTTCAGAAATTTAAAAGAAATCTACAAATCCTTTCAGAAAATATACAGTAAATAACTTTCCCGAGAAATACAAAATTTTAATAAAAACTAAAACTTTCTTTTCTCAGACATTCTTTTTCAAAAACAACAAATTTAAACACAAGGAAAATACCTGTTTCCTTAGCTTCACAAATCTGTTTGGTGATGAGAGCCTCTGTTGCCTGTAGCTTCCAAATCCTTTCCCGAGAACCAATACCCAAAATGCAAACTAGAGAACTTCCACAAATATACAATAGTACCAAAAGGCATAAACAAAAATTTTAACAGAGCACCAATATTTTTCCCGTGAAGAATAGAAAACCTTCTGTATTTTCCCAAATCCCAAATAACCTCTGAGAAATTCCTCAACCAAAAGCCATAAATGTAACTGGCACACTTGTCGAGAAGAAGAAAATATCTTCAACAACTTCTCGGCAATCTTGCCTTTCAAGATTTGCATGGATTTAATTCATTTAAAATTTAAAATTTCAATTTTCAAAAAAAAAAAATTTATTTAACAATTCAAAATGCCATTTCCACAATAATAATAAATAATTTAAAATTAAATCTATTCACACACATTTAAAACAATTTTAATTTAATTAAATGAATTTAATCTTAATGATCAAATCATTTAACCAAACAAACTAATTAATTAATTAAATAAAATGTAAATCTTTTTTTTTGTTTTTTTCAACATTTAAAAATTAATTTAAATAACAGTATATTAAAGAATAATAACTATCATTAAAAATTAACAAAAAATTTCCTATCAAAGCAATTTAATCCAATCAGGAAAAGACAAGACAACCAAAGACTCCAAACTAAACTGACGATGCACTATGACTGGGTTTAAGACTAGACTAGGATGAACCATGCTAGTACCTCCCAATCAACATTTCCGTTGAGTCTTGACACGCTCAGACCTGAGTAACCAGGTGGAGTCGGTGTCATGTACCTACAATTCTGCAACCAAACCAATAACATGCATATACATATAATCCATAATACAGGCACACCGTATGGAGAAAATCACAGACATCACAGGGCACTTGCAAGCGAGTGATGCAATTCCGTTCTCCACACCAATACACGTTACATCAGATTGACGAATTAAATAATAGTTAGTCCATCGTAAACATACATATAGCAATAATCATCTGAAAGAAAATATCTACGCTACATCAAAGCATGTCAGAGTCAAATATCACAATACAATGTATCATCATGTCACAAAGTGAATCCACTGTCGCTCAAAATCAGCGATCAAAATATCCAAACTATAGTACCAAAATCTAACAGTATGAAAACATGTAACAAAAAACATAAGCATAAATGGAGGGGTACTACATCCTCCCCCCCTAGGATCAGGCTTGCTCCTCAAAGCCTACGAACAGATAGGGATAAAGTTCCCTCATGTGTGTCGCATCCTCCCAAGTAGCAGAAGCCTCATGGCTAGGATCCCATTGGATCCTCACCTGATCAACGTCTTGACCCCTGAGACCGAGCATCCGGTGCTGTAGAATGGCCACGGGCTCCAAAGCCAGCTGCCCGTCCTCTACCTGTAATGCATTCCAATCAAGTACATGAGAAATGTTGGGATGATATGGTCTAAGAACTGATACATGAAAAACATCATGAATACGTGACAAGCTGGGTGGTAAGGCGAGTCGATACGCCATAGGACCAATTCTCTCTAAGATCTCAAATGGCCCAACGAAACGAAGCGCAAGCTTAGAGCCTTTCCCATAACGGATTGGACTCTTTCGCGGTCGCACTCGAAGAAACACTCTATCACCAACAACAAACTATCGGTCTATCCTATGCGCATCGACATACTTCTTTTTCCTATCCTATGCTGCTATCAAATGTTTACTAATATGGTCAACCTGTTGCTCCATATCATGAAGCATCTCAGGACCAAGTAACACTCTATACTCTAGTCGATCCCAACTTAGTGGAGTTCAACAAGGACGACCGTATAATGCCTGAAATGGTGGCATACCTATGGAACTCTGATATACGTTATTATAAGAAAATTATACTAAATACAGATAATCCTCCCAACATGATTGTTGGTCCATTACGTACATTCTAAGCATATCCTCTAATATTTGGTTAACTCTCTCTGTTTGTCCATCGGTTTGAGGATGATACGCTGAACTAAAGTTCAACTGTGTACCTAGAGCATGTTGTAATGAAGTCCATAGGGCTGAAGTGAATACAGGATCTCTATTAGAAATAATCCTACGAGGAATCCCATGCAATCTAACGATGTCCTCCATAAATATCCTAGCTACGGATGAAGCATTGTAAGATGATCGTACTGGTGAAAAATGAGCCACCTTAGTCAATCGGTCAATAGTTACCATAATGGCATCATGTCGACGTGATGACGTAGGTAACCCTACAATAAAGTCAACAGATATAATATCCCATTTCCATTCAGGAATGAGATGTGGCTACAATAATCCAGCGGGATGTTGATGCTCAGCTTTGACTCGCTGGCATTCAAGACATCTCGATACATAATCAGCAATATCACATTTCATACCAGGCCAGAAATACAATTGCCGAAGATCAGCATGCATTTTCTTAACACCTAGATGAGCTGAGTACGGAGCTCAATGTGCTTCAGTTATAATTAATGTACGAAGACCCTCAATATGTGGTACATAGATATGACCTAGATGCCGTAATATACCATCTAGTTCTAGGACATACCCTACAAATCGACCTTCTAAAGGTCTACCAGATTCAATCTCCGACCTCACTTCCTGATACAATCTATCAATAGGAAGTGCAGCTAATATTTGACCTCTCAAATTTACTTCAAGAGTAGTAGCAAAGATCTCATGTCGACGACGACTAAGAGCGTCAGCCACTACGTTCTCTTTTCCTTGAACATATATCACTTCGAAATCGTATTCACACAAGAACTCCATCCACCATCTTTGTCTAGCATTCAAGTTAGGTTGTGTAAAAATGTATTGTAGACTACGGTGATCAGTATGAAGTTCAAAATGATGGCCTAATAGAAAATGCCTCCATCGAACTAATGCATGCACAACTACAGCAAGTTCTAAATCATGAGTGGGATAGTTTAATTCATGATCTTTGAGTTTGTGAGACTCAAAAGCAATCGCATGCCCATCTTGCATCAGAAATGCTCCCAAACCCTCTAAGGATGCATCTGTGCAAACCATAAAATCCTTAGTAGGATCAGGAACAATCAGTATAGGCACATTAGTCAACTTTTCTTTAAGTGTTTGAAAAGCCAACTAACACTGCTCTGTCCAAACAAACTTCTTCCCTTTTCTCTGAAGAGAAGTAATAGGATGACTAGTTCTAGAAAATCCCTCAACAAACCGCCTATAGTAACTAGCTAGACCCATAAAACTACGCACTTCACCTACATTAGTAGGCGCGGGCCAATCTACAATAGCTTGAATCTTTGAAGGATCCACAACAATACCTTTTCCAGAAATCACATGTCCAAGGTATTTCACCTCAGTTTGAAAGAAGTCACACTTCTTCAGGTTCGCATACAATTGATTTTCCCTTAGACATTGCAATACCTGTTTCAAGTGTTCTTCATGCTCCTTCATGTTTCTTGAATAGATCAAAATATCATTTAGAAATACAAGGAAAAAGTGATCAAGGTATGTATGAAAAACACCATTCATTAAACTCATAAATACTGATGGTGCATTCGTTAACCCAAACGGTACTACTGTGAATTCGTAGTGCCCATAACGAGTACGAAACGTAGTTTTATGAATGTCTGCTTTAGAAATTCACAATTGATGATAACCAGATTTCAAATCAATTTTAGAGAACACATTAGCTCCTTTGATTTGATCGAAAAGATCATCGATTCTAGGCAATGGATAACGATTCTTAATCATAACCTTGTTCAATTGACGATAGTCAATGCACAGCCTAAGTGACCCATCCTTCTTCTTTACAAAGATGACAGGTGCTCCCCAAGGGGAAACACTTGGATGGATGAAACCCTTTTCTAAAATTTCCTCTAACTAGATACAAAGTTCCTCTAACTCTTGAGTCGTCATTCTATATGGAGCTCTAGATATAGGCTCTGCTCTAGGAACTAGGTCAACTCTAAAGTCAATATCTCTCTTCGGTGGCATTCCGGGTATATCATCAAGAAACACGTCTGCAAATTCCCTAAGAATAGGATGATCATCAAGAGATACCTCTCGACTCTCACCTTCTTCTAAATCAGTAACTGTTGTTGCAAACAGTTGACAACCCTGATGAAGACATCTCTTCAATTGCATAGCAGATATCATCCGCAAAGAGATAGGTCTTTGAACACCTATGATTTCCACTTTCTCACCTAAATCATTAATGCAACTAACTGTCTTAAGTCGACAGTCAATCATAGCATGATAAGATGCTAACCAATCCATACCTAGATCTATGTCATAGGATCCTAAAGGTGTAACATATAGATCTACTAAGGTAGTTAACGTACCAATTCTAAGTTCACAATTATGTACTAAGTTCTCTACTGCTACTTTCACCCCAGAGGAAAATTCAACCTACCACTTACCGCCTTGCTTTACCGCCACAAGACCACAATGGTCAATGATGGTCGGTGAAATAAAGGAGTCGATAGCTCTGGAATAAAAAAGAATGGAAACACTAACACCATGTAACTTACCTGAAGTCTCAACCACTGTGTTCTGGTGATCGGCTTGGCAGTCATTAACCGCAGCATAAACTGTATGTGATCGTCCTGCATCACCCACTGTAGGCTCTGAAACTGTAGGTCAAGGCCCAAAACCAGTAGAACCTCTCATCAGACATTTCTTAGCAATGTGTCCCTGTTGTCCACATGAGTAACATCCTGTGCCTCTACCGAATCCTCTGCCACCTGAAGGTGCATTGGATTGTTGGAAATTACCTCTACTAACGGTAGACTGAGCACTCTGAGCAGGCTAATCCTGCCTATTGCGCTTGTTGCGCCACCAGTTGCAGTTCTTTCCTGTTTGTGGACTATTACCTTGTTGTGGTTGTGGATTATTATTCTTTTGAGGTGTACGTTGTTGTTGTTGCTGCCCACCCTTTGAGGGTGTCTGTTGGTTCCTAGAGGAACCCCCTATCTGTGCTTGTCCACCCCGTGGACTAAAACCTGCTGCAGGAGCACTGCCAATCTGTACTCCTGTGTGTCCACCTAACGCCATAACAAGATTCTCTTCCACTATGCGAGCCTTCTCCACCGAAACTTCCATAGTCTTTGGCTCAAAGACTCTGACTCCACCACTAATGTGGGCATTCAAACCCCTGATGAAGTGTTGAACCAACATAGGCTCATCATCGCCAATACCAACATACTACTTGAGTTCATAGAATCTATGTTCATATTGCTCAACAGATAGAGCCAACTGACGTAGATCATGAAACTCGTCAGCCCGTCATTGCCTCCAATGTTCCGATAGGAACCGTGCTCTAAACCTCTCCAGAAACATCTCCCAAGACACTGATCCAATATCTAAGTGGAGCTTCTACTCCTCCAGGCACCACCAAGTAGAGGCGAATCCTCTCAGATGCATGATAGCACATCTTGCACGAGTATTGCTACCGTAAGGGTGCATGGCGAAGCATCTACCCAAATCCAGTAGCTAGGTCTCTACCTCTAAGCCACCTCCTGTACCATCAAAAGTAGGAGGGCATGCCCTCAGTAAATCCCTCATGTGTCTAGCAGTAATAGCATCCTGATGCACTATATCATCTACTCTCCTTGGAGATCTATCTCTCTCTCTAACAACCTCCTGCTCAACTTCCTATCTAGGTCCAAGTCGAGCTAGGACCTCCTCTAATAAAGAATGTATCTATGAACCCTCTACTCCTGACTGTTCGGGATTCTGTCCCTCATTCCTCTGATCCAACTGCTCTGCCTGATCACTCTGATGAGGGCTCAGAGGGGGAGTAACCTGAGGGATTGGCCCTCAGCCTCCACCTCGACCTCTACCACGACCTCTTCCACCTCGCCTAGGCATGTTCCTACACATAAAAATAATGAGTCTTAGATACTAATCAACCAAGGCTAACAGATAGCGACACTACGTACTAGGTCAACCTAATGGGCTCGCGATTACCCAGAGTGTCCAGTGTTTGTAACCTTGGCTCTGATACCAATATGTAATGCCCTGTCTTTATAACCTAAGGAATGTTGCAATTGTGTATAAAAGTGAAATAATTTCTTTTTAAAATAATAATATTAAGTTAATTAGTTGCATACATTCACTAAGTTACGCGATGTTACACTACTTGAGTTTCCATAGATGACTTTAGTATTTCGCATTGCCTATATTTAATTAATCATAAACTTAAAAATAAACATTGCATAACATTTGAAATTCCATCCAAGATAATATAAAGTACAAACATGTTTCTTACATTGCATTTGATAAGATATTACAATACTCATTCATCTGATGAGGTACATCAATAATAGTTACATTTACATTTTACAAGTGTTCACCTCATAAACAATTGAGGGATGATACAATTACAAGATCTCAAATAATGCAATAAGGAAAGTACACATATGTATCCAAGTACGAGCTCTCCATCCATGAAGCTCTCGTTGCCATGATCATAAACTGGGGACCCACCGGAGTAAGGTGCATGTTCCACCTAACCATGTGGTACCCGTAGGTCCACCCCCCGTGCTAGGAGATAGTAATATGGTTACCTAGACATAACCTATTAACCCTAGACACAAGTACATAACTAACTGATGGTTACATTGCTTCCATATTTAAGACAATTGAATGTACTACGTACATAAGGTAGACTGTTATTTTAGGTGGAGTGTCATCACAATGTTGCAAAGGTTACCCTGGTGCTTTTTCTTAAGTTCCAGCCCCCAACTTGGGTTACCCTGGTAACCTCTTACGAAACTCGGCCCCGTTTGCAAACTATTGTGGAATCTAATGTCTTTTAAAGTAACAAGACATCGATTTGCCATTCCAGGCCTTCTCATCTTATACTCAAGACTGAACTAGCTCAAGAGTCCATAAGTGAGGCATATTAATCTTGTTAAAGATTTTTAATCTAACTACTGTGTTGTTTAGTTATCACTGACTTACTAACTCTTTGTAAGTTACCCTGACACCACTTTGTGTGTTGGCCCTCACACAGAGCCACTCCCCTAAACATAACATAGGAATCTAAGTTTTCTAACTAGGGTAGACAGAGTGCACAAAAATCAATATATAATACCGGATATACCACAATGGACATCACAACCTGTTTATAAAAACCCAGGTGTCTATTAACCATACAAAACCAAGTGCACTACCCTAGTTTGTTCAAACACATGAAACCATTGTAAAATTTAACTCCCTTGAAAAGACTACAACTGGTAGACTTGAAATCACATAAAAATAAATCCCCCTCTTTACCCAATAAGAATTTAAAGCAACTTAAAGAAAAAACACATCTATCATTGGGATATATTAAATCCAATCAATCAATTAAATGAAAGAAAATATCTATTTCTAATCTTCTTTTACTTAACAACAGTTTTCAATACATTTAAATAAATATACTCATTGAAATCATTATATGCATAATTATTTAAATACAAATATATACTTATTTCTCATTTGCCTAAAATAAAATTTTCCACATTAATATTTTAATCAAATATTCTCAACAATAAATATATATACATAATACATATATATATATTTATATATATATACATATATATATATATATATATATATATTATATATATATATATAATATATATATATAATATATATATTATATATATATATATAATATATATATATAAATATTATAAAATACAAGAAAAACCCTAAATCGGATTTTATGATCGAAATAAGGTAAAATCGAGATTTTCATTTGAACACAATACAATTGCATTTTATACAGCCATGGCTATATACACAGGGTACACAGCCCACAGCTGTGTGTGTAGCCTTCCCCGTATGGGGAGGCGGTTGTGAGACAGTCGCGCGCTGCCTGTGAGGGCAGAGCCGACTGCCTCCACAGCCGTCGCCCCATATGGGGGCGGCTGTGGGGTAGCCCACGGCCCCCTTAACATATATACTAGTATTAAAAATCGCATTTTAATACATATAAAATAAAACGGACAATAACCTGCGAAATTTCAATTTCGCGCATACGAAATTTTAATCCGATTTTATATGCATATGCCTGTACATCGATTTCAAGCATAAATTCATATATTTAAAATCAAAGACATTTCACAATCCAATTTAATATATGAAGATGTATATATATACAAATATAAATATATATATATATATATATATAATTACAACGGGGTTTTACAACAGAGAAATAAAATAAATTTCTATAGGTTTCAATGGGGAAATTGGGGAAATTATCAAATTTCTTCAGGGTTTCAAAAGAAAACACGCACAAAAATTTCCATTTGATTTCAAAATTCATTTTCCCATTTAAATAATTTCCCTTCACTAATTTAATTCTACAGAGAAGAATGTTTTCAGATATTTAAAAGAAATCTACATATCCTTTTAGAAAATATACAGTAAATAACTTTCTTGAGAAATAAAGAAATTTTAATAAAAACTAAAACTTTCTTTTCTCAGACATTTTTTTTCGAAAACAACAAATTTAAACACAAGGAAAATACCTATTTCCTTAGCTTCACAAATCTGTTTGGTGATGAGAGCCTCTGTTGCCTGTAGCTTCCAAATCCTTTTCCGAGAACCAATACCCAAAATGCAAACCAGAGAACTTCCACAAATATACAATAGTACCAAAAGGCATAAACAAAAATATTAACAGAGCACCAATATTTTTTTCCCGTGAAGAAAAAGAATAGAAAACCCTTCCTTTGTATTTTCCCAAATCCCCAAAATAACCTCCGAGAAATTCCTCAACCAAAAGCCATAAATGTAACTGGCACACTTGTCGAGAAGAAAAAAATATCTTCAACAACTTCTCGGCAATCTTGCCTTTCAAGATTTGCATGGATTTAATTCATTTAAAATTAAAAATTTCAATTTTCAAAAAACACAATTTTATTTAACAATTCAAAATGCCATTTCCACAATAATATTAAATAATTTAAAATTAAATCTATTCACACACATTTAAAACAATTTTAATTTAATTAATTAATTTAGTTAATTAAATGAATTTAATCTTAATGATCAAATCATTTAACCAAACAAACTAATTAATTAATTAAATAAAATGTAAATCTTTTTTTTGTTTTTTTCAACATTTAAAAATTAATTTAAATAACAGTATATTAAAGAATAATAACTATCATTAAAAATTAACAAAATTTTCCTATCAAAGCAATTTAATCCAATCAGGAAAAGACAAGACAACCAAAGACTCCAAACTAAACTGACGATGTACTATGATCGGGTTTAAGACTAGACTAGGATGAACCATGCTACTACCTCCCAATCAACATTTCCATTGAGTCTTGACACGCTCAGACCTGAGTAACCAGGTGGAGTTGGTGTCATGTACCTACAATTCTGCAACCAAACCAATAACATGCATATACATATAATCTATAATACAGGCACACCATGCGGAGAAAATCACAGACATCACAGGGCACTCGCAAGCGAGTGATGCAATTCCGTTCTCCACACCAATACACGTCACATCAGACTGACGAATTAAATAACAGTTAGTCCATCATAAACATACATATAGCAATAATCATCTGAAAGAAAACATCTACGCTACATCAAAGCATGTCAGAGTCAAATATCACAATACAATGTATCATCATGTCACAAAGTGAATCCACTGTCTCTCAAAATCAGTGATCAAAATATCCAAACCATAGTACCAAAATCTAACAGTATGAAAACATGTAACATAAAACATAAGCATAAATGGAGGGGTACTACAAGGGTGTTTTGGGTATCTTTTTGACTACATGGGAAGTTTCTTCTTTTCTATGTTTTTTTTTTTTGAGATGTTTGAAATATATGAACTAAATCCTAAAGAGGGTTTTATATGCTAGGTGTGAACAAGGATACTTCTATATGATTGTTGAGTCAACATCCATCACATCAAGTACAATTCCATCCTGTTTCTTTATACCTTGATGCATTGTGCCTATGTGTGTTATCAAACATGAGATAAGCTCTTTTAAAATCCCAATCTCAGATAAGCAATACATCATCATCATTAATCATCATATCTAATAAAGTCTAAACATATCATGGACTTGTTGGATCCTCTTCTCATTTCTTCTTTCTTCTCACCACGCTAACATGGTACCATGCCAGTCAACCAAACATCACCAACACATCCATCCTGCATCCACAAACCATCAATATGTGGCATATCGTTCATATCAATTCACATGCATTGCATTTCCATCATTTGCACCATAATATAGATTGGTTATTCTAAGAATCTCATAAACCATACATTTGCATCCATTGGATAATCATATAGACATCATCACATCATCCATACATGCATCACAAAAAAGATACTGAAAAAAGAAAAAAGTGCATATCATAACATATCACATCATCCATTTTGCATTATCATTTGGGAAATAATATAGATCTGTTAGCCTAAGCATACCATAAACATTTGCAGATCCATACATCCATACTGCAAACATCATCACCATAAAAGTGCATAGAAATAATATAGAAAATAAATGCATCCATGAACATCTGCATAATCATACATCATATCACATCATATAGATTCACATTGTATATACATAGAACATCAAATGAATCCACCCATAAGGCATAAATAAAGTGAGCACATTGCATCATAAATCAATCATATATGTATCATATATATCAAAAAATCATCACTATCATGGTACAAATTTGACTCAAGTGTATGCATATCAATCAAGGTACAATGCCCATAGGGCTATCAAAAACAAAGCTTGTGAAAATATCTCAGAAAGAATCAATTGTTGATCAAAATCTATACACAGCTGCTAGCCTTGGTGGCTGCTCCCCTCACCTGCCTGCCTCTTTGCCTAGTCATCTGTTTGTCGGGCCCTTGTCTGTTGGGAGTAGTTTGGAACCTGAGCAGCCGAGGGTACAACCTACCGATAACAAATTCTATAATACTTTTCTTCCTAGATTTACTCATAGTACATGTGTGCTAACACGGTCCTCCCCTGTGATGTGGCAGCCATGCTCTCTAACTGATGTCTCCTGCCGACCTCTTGAGCTAATTGTAGCTCTGTGGCCTACCTTTGCTAGTGCTCATGGTCTCTCTCTATAGTAAGAGCTTGGACTTGCTACCTAGCCTAATATCTCTCTAATGTAATTACTAGAAGTTGTTCCTATAACTTCTGTATATGTACCTACAACTGTTGTATCTATCCATCCCAAGGATTTGGCTGCTATGGCTGATGTGGCTACTACTCTGGTTGTCGTTGAGGCTACCTTTCATTGGGTGGTGCTCTAGGATCCTATCCACCCTACCTTTCCTGTGCTCTCTAAGCACTCCTCCCCCAAGGTCTCCCTCATGGAGGAGCCACTCTTGGATCTGTTAGCTGACATGGAGATCTAAACCACTCATCATATGCACGAGTCATGCCTAGATACGTTGGTCCCTGAGCATAGGCCCATGGCCTAGCAACCAATTGTTGAAAGCTATCAATAACATCAGACACTGGAATCATCCATCCCCACGTAGTCTCTTAGGATGATCTAGCAAAAATAATAGTGTATTGATCATCTGAATGATCCTGAACCTCCCCAAACTGGTGGGCTACCCTATCTGGAAGGTAGCACTCTATAATGTTATGCTCTCTCCCCTGCATTAGTTGAGTCTATCGAACATAAAATAGCTTTTGTATTTCATCGTACCATGTTGGCATCTGTAACCAAGGGTACCAGTAGAACATTGTCATCTCATCAAAAACATGATGCTAGTGAGGTAGACCCAACTATCTTGTATGTCTTCGAGTGATCGTACCCCTGTATCTTCAAATCATAGGATCATCAGGTTGTGTATCAACCAAAGTGGCAATTGGTTAGAGAACAACAATATGCTCCTAGGCCCAAATGTGTAGTAGTGTCACATTAATGCAGATCACTCAACTTTCACAATATGAAAAATCATGTAAATCATGGTACAGTGAAGCTAGCATCACTAGTCCCCAAGCAAACTGTATCCTCCACAAAACTATCCTCTCCCAAGCCAAGCCCCATCCCAAACTGAAGTATCTACCTTGCCGATCTGGAGCTACTAGCTCGCATATAATGGCAAAAAAAATTAGCCTAAAAGTCAACACCCAACCTTTGTAACAACCAACCTGAAAAGTCAACACCCAACCTTTGTAATAGTTCAGGTCAATCTAGCCCTTAGAAAGTGCAAGCTCCTCAACTTCCATTACCTCAAAGCACGCATCACTACCGACATCTATATCATAGATCACCCGCTCACCATGAATTGAAAAACATAGAATGCACCATATGTCCTCCAAAGTAATAGTCGCCTCACCAGTCGGAAGGTGAAAAGACAAGGTCTCACTATGCCACCTCTCCACCAACAAAGTCATCATCACTAGGTGGGTCTAGACAATGAGCGCATATGAAACGTACCAAAAACAGATCTCACCCAGGTGCTCCTATCATAACTTTTATAGATCACCCAATTTGTGTAGGATTGAGGGATAATGCTTGTGTGAATGCACAAGCTGGATCACCTCCTGCACCCATGATGTCAAAATTCACAAAAATATTTCACCTTGTTTGGAGTATTCAACCTCAAAACCATGAATGCGTCACAATTTGCAAAGGCGTCATTATTTGTAAAACTCCAAACAACAATGATGGACTCTTTGAAAATGCTAAATTGACCTCAATGTCACCATGTGCACATGCATCTCTGTTTGACTAGAAAACCCTAATCCTAAATCAAGCTAAGTATCACTTTTCGTAAAAGTTTCTCTATTTGGAGTTTGAAACCCTAAAGTCAAATTGTGAGCAACATCACTATTTTCATAAGTGATGCTATTTGAGCTTCAACGTCATCGATTTTTCACTTAGTGCATTGCTATATAGTGATGTTGGGGGCTTTGACACTTTGAAGCATAATAAATGCACTAAAAAATCAAATTTCAAGGCTGGGTTTGGGTCACATATCGATGGTTCTGCACCTGGAGGTCTTTGGTACACATGGACTCACTTAGAAATGTGTCGAGGAAGCACTTGTTGTGCCATTCTGCAAAAGGGTCAAAACTCAAAAGGATCGAACTTTAAAAGTGTGAATGCAAAAATGAATGGAAAGTGACCCTTCCAAGCCTATTTAAGCATGAAAATTAGGGGTTTTCACCCCAATTTCACCGTCAAACTAGGGTTTTGCACTCTCGACACCTTTCTTGCCCAACCGAAGCTTGTTTCACATATTTTTTTCATGTTTTGGCATATTTTCAGCATCTTGGAGCCTTTTTGGACCCATCGGGTAGCTTTTCATCTTTTTTCGAGAAATCATCCAAAAATCCAAATTTTTGTCCAATCTCTCGAGGGGGCAGTATACTAGCCTAATTCTTCTCCCTGGGGTAGCAATGGGGCATCCAAAAAAATAGATTTTTTTTTGAATTTTTGATCTCAGTAAGATTATTCTTTGAACCAATACAACAAGTACATTGCTTCAAAGAGGGGGAAAATGTAGACACTCAAAATATCCTAATTGTTATCATGCACTAGATCCTGATTGACTAACTTCAATTCTTCCTTGATCATTTCTTTACTAACTAATTAATTGAATAATCTTGATGTAATTAATTCATTAAAATTCCTCCTTTAATTAAATAAATCAACTTTATTTAATTAAATCCTAATGTTATTTCTTTGATTAAATAAATCAACGTTATTTAATTAAATCCTAATGTTCTTCATTTAATTGAATAAATCAAATTTATTTAATTAAATTACTAATCTTCCAATATCCTCTCATTTGATTTAAATAAACTCAAGCATTTAAATTAAATGTCACAATCAGATTTCATCTAAGTTAATTAATCATTAATTAACTCCTAACACTAATCCTCCATTCCTCTAGTTTTTGCAAGTTGCACATGTAAATCAATTTATTTGATTTACTAATTCCTCTTATTTTCATTCAAATATGGCATATTCTTTGGAATATTCCACCTATTTGAATTCTCCCTCCCAAAGGACTTTTGTCCTCCAACTTGGCATTAAAGGCTCTTACATGTCCTCTCCTTGAGGCAACTTAGCATCAATTCTTCTTACACCTCCTCTTACACAGGTGACCTCTTCAAATTCAAATTTCACCTACATGCATTTAACATTCACATTGTTCAGAATGTGCTCCACTCTCCTTCATTAGCACGTTGAGAAGTGGCATAATGCCATTGGTCCCTTCTTCAATCCCACATTCATCCTATTCTTCATTCTTCAAACCTTATTCATTATAAATAGAGGCATTCTCTATTGATTTGAGATCCACAAGTTGACACAAGTTTATGCAAGGTTATTATAGTCATTTGAATTCAAATCATCCAAGATTTCATTCA
>VDFB02389835.1:0-11825 GCA_007258455.2 Sequoia sempervirens
ACGAAACTCCCTCATATCAAAATAATTCAGGATTTGGTTCAATACAAACTCACAATATAATTTCCTAAGAAAATATTGGGGGACTTCACAGTTATTGCACGATGGGTAATTAAAGACCATATACCATCTGTCATAAAAATGATTCCTAATCTCTACGTGGTGGCACCAATGGATAGGAAACCTCTTTGCATTGAGGGTGAGATTTTGATTTGTTCTAGGGTCAGTGAATAGAGAGCACAAATCGCCTTTAGTAATCTTTAAATCTTTAACTTGTTTATATGATAATTTATCCGCATAATATGCCCTCGATGTTTGCCTCCTATTTTGCCATCCAGATATTTCTTGGGTAATTGCATCCACATTTTTTAACAAATCCTTCAATGAATCTACTAGATGTATCCTTTCTGTGGTTGAAGAATTTTGATCACTCAACCTACTAATAAGATCCTCAACTTCTTTTCTATTGTTTTCAATTTCACTCAAATTTTCTTGAGTGCTAGGAGGGTATTGAGAGAATGGTGGGGCAAAAGTTGATTTTGTTGTTGAGGTTGATTTTGTTGAGGTTGATTTGGTTGAGGATTTTCCTCCCTCTTCTTGAGGATTTCCTACAAATTAAAAAAAAATCATTCATTTATAAACTAAAACAAACAAAATCAATTTAAAACAAAAAAATTCATTACAAATACCAAACAAAACTTACCTCTTGCATCTCTTCGTCGTCGGGGTGCCATATTTGTAAAGAAAATTGAACTCAAGTTGATCAAATGTGAAGAAGTCACCTCCTCAACAACGCGAGCGTGTAGTGCAGGGTTTTTGGCCGCGGGCAGAAATGGAAATCAGTAAAAACAGAAATGAAGAATGTTCACTTTTTTTTTGCTTTTAAAAAGCCAAAACGCGTTCGCATTATAACGTGAATGCATTTTTTCTCATTTTTCACTTTTGTGGCCATAAAAGTGCGACCATCTTGGTGCACTTACCCAAGCACTTGTTTCAAAAAGTAGACGAGTTCTATGACTGGCCTCTCTTGAACTAGGCCTAAATTGGTCCAATTTACAAAGCAATTACCCTTCAATTATGTAATATTCACTCAAAACCTAAAAATAGCAGATCAAAATGTTGTAAAACATCTAAATCAATGACCTCTTGAGTTAGTCATGCATTTTAAGACCCCAAAACTAGAAACCCTCATTTTGCTTACAAATTAGGAGGGTTTAATGAAAATGACATCTCCACACCACACAAAACCTTGCAACCACTTGGAATGCATCCCATTAGACCTTTACATGCTCACAAAACCTTCACATGGGTAGCCATAACATCAATTGACATAAACTCAACTTCTACACCTTCAGTTGCATTGAAAATGCACAAAAATTCGACTAGGGCATCACCTTGAAAAGTCACAAGTGTCCACATGTACATCCAAAACTTACACACATATAATTTACATCATATTAGACCATTCCACTGAGTTACAGTGGCATACAATGGGTGGAATGGTCAAAAACTACATTTTTAGACTTTCAAACCCTCTAATGGCTGTGCACAGGAAGTTTTAGTAAAATGTCAATAAAACCCTCTAAATTCAATGAAAATTAACCAAACCACTTTCAAATGAAATCTGACACTCTCCTCTTTCCAACCATAATAGGTTTGATCCCGTACAGGTCATACAAAGTTTGTACCGCACATTTTAGTAGCAAATTTACACAAATGTTTTTAGAAAATAGCCACTTTTTTTTATTAGAACTTCAAAAAAATTGATTCAACAACCATGCCTCAACCATGAGAGGATTATTTAACATCCAACCACCCTTACAAACATCCTCCAACTAAAATTTTAATTAGTTGGACATTGGAAACCAACTTTTTACCAATTAGACCCCTAATTGCCTAGTTTTTCACTTTTAACAATTTGTTGACAATGAGTACATTTTTATGCAACCTTTTGTATTTTTTTGAACTAACTAACATAAAATACCCCTAATTACATCATCAATGGGCTAAAATACCTTATTCAATCATGAAATGACTCAAATACTCCCTAGTTTCCTAATGCTTTCCTACTAATGTTGAATTTTGAAAAATGTGTGTATTGGGTGCTCCTGCACCATACACCCTAGCTTAAAATTCTTCCAAGTCCCTTGGAAACTTCTGTACCTACAAAAAAAATGTGATTAGATACTCCTCTTTGTCCCTGCAATTGTCTGATCTTCACCTTGGGCTTATACTTGTCCTCCTCTTGAAATTCCATGCTTGCTTTTTCACTTTGACTCTTCATGTCTTCTCTATCAACTTGAATCTGTACTTCTAGGTTATGTTTGTCCCTCATCCATCTACCCTTTCTCTATTCTACAACTTATTTCATTGCAAAACAACTCATCATATGAATATCCTCCTTCATCTTTACCCTTGGCTTGACCTCCATCAACATGATCATCAAAACAATGAAGTGATAAAGCACTTCCCTCATTCCTTGTCTCTTAACCATCCTCTACCATTAGTTTTAGGTTCTCTAATCTTGGAACCACTGTCACAACATCATACATCTGCCACATAATCAATCTTGTCTTCCAAGGACAATCCACTACCCTACTCTCATCAATGTCTCTCTTCTCCATCTTATTTGGAACCTCTAGCAACTCACCATCATCAGTCCCTTCCATCTTTGGGACTTTTCGAAAACTCTTTGCCTTTCCAACTTCACCTTTCATGATGACTACACTTCCCTCAACCTCTTTCCCTAACCTTTTCTCTGCCTTTTTCCATTGCTCTTGGCATACTATCTTTTCTAACATCTTGTCTTGACATTCTACCTGTCTGTCCACTCTTTGTATCCAATTTTCAGTCTCTAGGACCTCTGTCCTATCTTGTTTAGGAACGTTCTTCAACTATCCATCATCATCTTCTCTCAACATCATACCTTCAATCTGCTTCTCTACAACTTCTTTCTCATGCTTTTGCCACTTTTCTTGTTTCATTTTTTTTTCATACCTCTTGTTCTTGACTGAATTCTTTCTTACCTCTGTATTTTTAGATCCATTATCTTCTTATCCTTCAAATGGACAATTCTCCACTCTTACCATGCTCTTCCAGAGCTTGTCTTCACTTTCCACTGTCATACCTTCTTTCCCTAGCCTTTTGTCTTGGATACCTACAACTCTTATCTTCATAACCTATGTCATACTCTTTGTCTCCTTGATCTTTATGTCTTCTGTCCTAAATGCCTCTGTTGTAGCAGTATTTGGCTGCTCCTTGTTCCTTTTTTTTTCAAAAGACACATCAATGTACCTACTCTGATTTCTTCATTCTCTACAAGCCTTACATGGCTTTCTTCAATCTGTCTACTCTCTCTTATTTCCACATCCATTATTTTTCCTCCCAAGACCTCCTTGCCACTAGGTTTTTTGTCATCCTCTTGTTGTTGCTCTCTATCTCTTTGTCCTTTCATTGGACAATCCATCTTTTCCACCATGACCTTACTAGGCCATTCTCACCTCTTCTCTGTCCTGTCTCCACTTATCTTGCCTTTTGCTTTCATTAGGGTCTCTGCCCTAAGATTCTTCATTTCACAATCCTTCATACCTAATCTGCATACCTCTGTTATGATAGTATGTGACTGTCCTATCCTTGCTTATGCCTTTACTTGACTGAAATCAGTCCCTTTGTTGTCTTCATCTTGCTTGAAATTTTTTTCTTGATCCTTCATAGGGAATTCCTTTCTTCTCATCACCAACTCTTCACCTTTTCCCTTTCTAATATTGCTCCTTTATCTACTTTTATTGCCTCAACTTTTTCCTCTATGTGAGTGGCTGCACCTTCACTATGTTTTTCTTCCTCATGCTTGAGGAACTCTTTCCTTCCCATCATCAATATCCTTTCCATTTTGTCTTGTTCTCTGTCATCTCCCTGCAATGGGGTTAGCTTGAACTTGATTCCATCCTTCATAATATCATACACATTTTTCCTACCATCATGTAAGGCATACCTATCAAACTGCCAAACCCTTCCTAGTATCATATGACAATCTCTTATAGGCATTATATCACATAGTACAACATCATTATAAGGACCAATCTGAAAATCTACAAAATCTTGCTCTTGAACCACAACATGCTAATTACTATTTACCCAATATGCCTAGTAAGGTGATTCATGTTTTAGCCTTGTCAAATGCAATTTTTCAACCATTTCCTCTGAGACAACATTATCTAATGAACCTGAATCAATCAATACCTTACATATCTTACCTTTGCATTTGCATCTGGTTTGGAAAAAATCATTCCACATTTGTTCTTCTTTCTCATCCAACCTTCTGAAGTCCATTGTATCTTGTATCTTCAAATGATTCAAGCCAAATGCTCTTCTTCAATCTTCAATAGATCTACTTCCTAGCTCTGATACCACTCTGATGCAGAGCCAAGGTGTAGGTCATTCACAAAAATGAAAATATCAACTTTGGAACAAAGAAATCTTCTTTACCATGCATTCAACTCACCCTCAATGCCAAGCAACCTTCCAAACTTGAAAACAAAAAGGCATAAATTTTCAAAGACACCTCACACCCATGAACCCAAACTCTTTTTGGATACCCATTATGGCCTATTCAAACATATCATAAGTTCTTAAGCACTTGTTTGAAAAATTATATGAGTTCTATGACTAGCCTCTCTTGAACTAGGCATAAATTGGTCCAATTTACAAAGCAACTACATCAATGACCTCTTGAGTTAGTCATGCATTAAGACCCCAAAACTAGAAACCCTCATTTTGCTTACAAATTAAGAGGGTTTAATGAAAATGACATCTCCACACCACACAAAGCCTTGAAACCACTTGGAATACATCCCATTAGACCTTTACATTCTCACAAAACCTTCACATAGGCAGCCATAACACCAATTGATAAAAACTCAACTTCTACACCTTCAGTTGCATTGAAAATGCACAAAAATTCGACTAGGGCATCACCTTGAAAAGTAACAAGTGTCCACATCTACATCCAAAAATTACACACATCTAATTTACATCATATTAGACCATTCCACTGAGTGACAGTGGCATACAATCAGTGGAATGGTCAAAAACTACATTTTTTAGACTTTCAAACCCTCTAATGGCTGTGCACAGGAAGTTTTAGTAAAATGTCAATAAAACCCTCTAAACTAAATGAAAATTAATCAAACCACTTTCAAATGAAATTTGACACTCTCCTCTTTCCAACCATAATAGGGTTGAGCCCGTACAGGTCGTACAAAGGTCGTACCACACATTTTAGCAGCAAATTTACACAAAAATTTCTAGAAAACAACCACTTTTTTTATTAGAACTTCAAAAAAACTGATTCAACAACCATGACTCAACCATGAGAGGCTTAGTTAACATCTAACCACCCTTACAAACATCCTCCAACTGAAATTTTAATTAGTTGGACATTGGAAACCAACTTTTTACCAATTAGACCCCTAATTGCCTAGTTTTTCACTTTTAACAATTTGTTGACAATGAGTACATTTTTATGCAACCTTTTGTATTTTTTTTTAACTAAATAACTTAAAATATCCCTAATTACATTATTAATGGGCTCAAATACCTTATTCAATCATGAAATGACTCAAATACTCCCTCGTTTCCTAATGCTTTCCTACTAATGTTGAATTTTGAAAAATGTGTGTATTGGGTGCTCCTGCACCAATATTTTCATTTCTTTTTATATTAATTATGTCAACCCTAAACTATTGGAACATAAAATTTGTGAATTATATCTCTAAGAAGGTGAACTTACTTGTTTATCATTTCGAAAAACCTAGTTTATTGTTAAAGCTACAAAATTTTTGAAATTTGGTCTCCAATATTTGTATGATGTGAAATAAATTCTCTAAGTGATCAAAAGGAAGTATTTATGGAGAAAATCCTTTAAAATATCTGGTCACAGAAAATCACTTCTACCATTATTACTCATTTGTATGAACTGAAATCATTCCACTATCCATTCCACAAGTTTGAATACAGGTCATTGATCTTCAAAAATGTGAGCAAGATCAAGGATTCTTAATTTCCTTGACCAAGTTTGAAATTTATTTATTGAAGGTTAAAGTTATTTTAAAAATTATACCAATAAGATTGTTCCATGCCATCTTACTTTTCTATGTCATCCACTTGAGCCCATGGAATGGAGAACAATTGAGAAGGCAAGATAAATCAGCGACTGTGGCACTAACAAAGCTATGTGTCACTTTTTTACAAGTCTACATCCAAAGCTAAGGCCCACCACATCAAGCCTCTAGATGTGCAAAATAAATAAAAAATAAGCCACATGTCATGTTTCTACTAATACATGACCAAATCCTAGGACTACTTCATCGAACCCACAAATGCATGAAATCAAATAGAACATAGCTAGTTTTATCCTTTTGTGATTCTGAAGCTCCTAATTCCTTCCACTAATAAAAGCTTACATAAATGTGAATAGCAATAGAAACTTGACACCTATTGAACAAAGGGCTCCATGAAAATGTAATATGCATGGATAACTTAAATTATTTAAATTTTCAGATGATGAAAAGGGTTATAAACAATTGCTAGAGATAGGAGGGGCTAGTAACCTAATGAATAAAAGGGTGATCAAATAGAACTTAAGATACTAGGAACATGGTCAACAAGTCAACATGAAAATAGAAATAAAGTGCAAGGGCTAAACTATGTTTTATGGGTTTTGCATAACCCTAATGAATTTTTTCTTGTACCATTACAAAAATGACAATATTTTATAATTTTAAGAGACTAGAAATGAGCAAAGAGCTAAATTTTTTGAAAAATGCTACTATATCCCAAAGAAACTAAAAATTAATGCAAATCAAATCACAATATAAATTGGAATCCAAACTTGTTAATCCAAAAGCTTCCACCACACCATCTAAAAATCCCCCATATTATAAATCCATTTTAGGCCTCTATGTCCTAAAATCCACTATCCTAAGTCCTCCACCATATCCTCCATCCATTTTGGGTCCCTATTCCCAAAAATACACATCCACTCCTCAATCTAAACCTAAAAACTCAAAATCCACTTCTCTTATTCAACTTTAGAACCCCTCCACGTGTGTACCAATGGTTATCTTGAAAAAATTATCATCCACTCATTGAAAAGTAGTATTCCAAAACCCCATCCATTAACTAACATCTACCATTCATCATTTCATCCCCCATAACAATCCTTTAATCCAAGCCTTTGGATAAATTTGTATCCCTCTCCATATTTCTATAGTGTAGGAAATTGTCACCCTTTAATAATTTCACATTATGTTTTGATCACCCTTAATTTATTGGACCTAATTAAGCTCCTAATTTCCTAAATTATGCATTTGAAAGCCTATTTTTACCATTTTCTAAAGGATTGCAAGCATTGAATAAATGCAAACAATTAAAATTATGATCTTAACACTAAATATCCTAGAATATAGAGCTAGGACCCATATGGCCATGGTCATATGGGTCCCCCTATCTTGTCGGGAACCAATTTTTAATATGTTATTGTTAGCATTTTAACATTCAAAATTCAAATTTTAAATGTCAACTTTTTGAATCTATTTTTTGGGAAATCAACACAATTGCATATAAATACCTAGTATTTTCATCATTTGAAATCCCTAGAAAACTATTAGTAAACTTATGATCAAGAGCAGTATATGGCAAGTCAAGAGAAAAATTTCAAAACATTGTTGTAGAAACTCAAGATCCAACATCATGTCAAAATTTAATGTGTTTGTGTTCACATTTTGTGAAGGATAACCCTTATTTTAGGTTTCCAAAGAATTCAAGAATTCAAGAAAGAAATAACCAAATTCTCGAGGTGATGTGAGTGACTTCAATTCTTCAAGGAAGCCATTGAAGGGTGGTGAGTTGTAGTATTTTGTGGTTTAATCATTCCTTCCTTTCAATTATCATTTATATCATTGACATTGCCATTGTGGAAGTGGAAAAACTTACATGGGATTTGACTGAGGCAAGCCCCTAAATGGCCCAACATTTATTCTCTCTTTGAATATGCATGTTATAGTTTGAAGAGGATTGAAGGATTGAATGTAAATTGTCAATCATTGCATTCAAAGCCCTAAAATTTGTCAATCCATGGAAACTCAACTACAAAATTAGTTGGCAACATTTTGGAAACTTTTCAATTAGGAATTAGAAGCTTAGATCCAACATTAGAGGACCCCAAAATCAGTTTCAAGACCCCCTATCAGGGACCCATTTTGGTATATTTTTAAATACTCACTCTGATCTCACATATAATCTATGGAGTTTCCATTTCTAATGATTAATTATATGGAGGGATTGGCCAATGAATAGGTGAAAGTTGGATAAAGTTTCCCTCTACACTTTGGGATCTGCAAAACTTGGGAGGGTGATCCCTACAATGTATCTTTTAGATACTCTTGTTCCAATTATCCCAAACATTGTAAATTAATAGATATATTCTCCTATGTACTACTTGATAGATGAAATTTTTTAAAGAGCTAGCTAAACTTTACAACATTTAGCAACCTAAAGCATGAGAATATGATAGAACATCACTCAAACATACTATAGACACTGAAAATATCCTGGTTGATATCATGCACTCGTTCCTGATTGACTAACTTTGATTCTTCCTTGATCATTTCTTTACTAATCGATTAATTGAATAATCTTTATTTAATTCATCAAAATTCCTCTTTAATTAAATAAATCAACTTTATTTAATTAAATCCTAATGTTCTCTCTTTAATTAAATAAATTAACTTTATTTAATTAAATCCTAATGTTCTTCATTTAATTGAATAAATCATTTTATTTAATTAAATTTCTAATCTCCCAACTATCCTCTCATTTGATTTAAATAAATCTAAATATCTAAGTCAAATGTTAAATCAAACTAACTTCATCTAATTTAATTAATCCTAATTAACTCCTAACACTAATCCTCCATTCCTCTAGATTTTACAACTTGCACATGTAAATCAATTTATTATTTATTAATTCCTCCTTTTTTCATTCAAATATGACATATTCTTGGAATATTCCACTTATTTGAATTCTCCCTCTCAAAGGACTTTTGTCCTCCAACTTGGAATTAAAGGCTCTTGCACGTCCTCTCCTTGAGCCAACTTTGAATTAATTCCTCTTACATCCCCTCTTACACAAGTCACCTCTTCAAATTCAAATTTCACCTACATGCATTTAACATGCACGTTGCTCAAAATGTGCTCCACTCTCCTTCGTTAGCATGTTGACAAGTGACACATTGCCATTGGTCCCTTTTTTAATCCCACATTCTTCCTATTCTTCAACCCTCCATCTTTCTTAACTATAAATAGAGGCCTTCTCTATTGATTTAGGGAGTAGATTTTGAATTAGAATTTCATCCACAATCATCTAGATTTTGATGCAAGGTTATTATCCACAAGTTTATGCAAGTTCATTCACATTTTCATCCAAGTCATCATAGAATTCATCATCCATAGCTAGGTTATTGGCATTTTTCATCAAGGATCAATCAATCATCATCAAGCTTATCAAGGAATTGGGAAAGGGCTTCTTTCCACATCAAAGAAGCACCAATTCCCCTATGGGATGCTTATTTGAGCATTTGAATGAGATTTCATTCGCTTTTATTTGATATTTTAAGTTGTTTTCCTATTCTTATGCTTGAATAAATTTCATAGGGAATGTTTGGTTTAAACTTGTTTGAGGACTAAAGTTTGTTTGTTTGTCCATGTTCAAACAGGTTTTAGGCTGAAGCGTTAACATTGTGGCACCCATCACGGGGCATAGCCCCGTTTTTAATATTTTTTCTTGCATGTTTTGTCAACTGGTATGTTTGTGAATTCTGGTTTAGTGCATCCACTATCTATCTCAACGTGTTGGTGGTGACTTTTGGCACATCAAAGCCCTATTATAGTGCATCCATAGCCTAGACCAACACATTTACCTCCAGTTTTAACATATATATAAGATATTTTAGCGCATATGATCTTTGTTTTAGTGCACATGCTCTCTGTTTTAGCGCATATGCTCTTTGTGTTCAAATCTTAAAATGGCCATATCTTGGTCATATGGAGGTCTTTTTCAAAGAGTTTTTTTGAAATGTGGTAGAATTTCATAAGCTATGCAATGGTGTAAGTTTTTTTCAATTTTTATAGAGTTAAATTTTTTAAATTTACACCTAAAGTCAAAACACATTGTAACATGGTCTAAATTTTAGGGTTTTATGCTTGATCATTCATCTAACCTTGATATCTTCTTGTTTCTTGATCTCATCTAACATTGAGCATGGCTTATAGGTTTTAACATGAGCATGGAGCATTGAAGTGAAATAAAAAGCATTTGATATCCATTTTCCAGGAAAAGAAAACAAGAAGACCTTCCTATGGCACTTTCTTTTTCATAATTGTAAAAAAGTGTTTTTTAACACTTTGGGAGCATTTATAATTGTATATGCATAAAATTGGTCATGTCTAATTAATCATGGAATTTAATTGAATATTTATTATTTAATTAATCTCTCTAAAAGTCCTCTACATATGATTAAATTTAATTAATTTAATTATATTGTTCATTCACTATATTCTTCTACCATGATTAAATAAATCAACTTTATTTAATTATTTCACATTCATATGTCTGCTTGATTAATTAAATAAATACTTTTTATTTATTATAATTAATTATCACTTTTTGAATTTAATTAAGTCTTTTGATTTAATTAAATTTAAATATTTCTTTTCGCCTATTCAAATATTTCTTCTAATTAATTAAATATTGTATTTAATTAAGAAAATATTCCATGTCACCAATAAATGAATAATGAATTTGATAAATTCATTATTTATCTTTAAAATCTTTCCAAAATCCCACAAAAAGATGATTTTTACAATTCATCTTTATCATCTCATCTTATCTCTTCCCCAAAAAAGGAAACAAATCTTGGTTTTTGGTTTTCTTCTATTTTTCTCTCCAATCTTATCCATCTTCGACCGTTCGATCTGATAGGAATTTTCACAACCATTGATCACATCAGCCAATCAAAATCTTTTGAAAGCTCTATAAATACCCCTATGAACCCAAGCATTGGTTACAACACACACACATCAGATACATGCATTCAAGCGATTACCATTTTAGCATTGTTATCATCAACTTTAGCATTCATAGCATTTCTTAGTTCTAGATTCTTTTAATAGTAATCATAGCATGTTAATCATATCTTAGCATAGCATGCATTCATCTTTAATCTCATTCTCGAGGAAGACTGTTTGTTGAGCCTAGCACACAAGATCTGAGAGCAAATTGGAATCGACAAAAACACTAGAGATAGAGGACAATGGAACATGTTTGAAGCATAAATGGAGTTTGCATTTCTTTCCTTTATTTTATGCTTTGATTTAAAGTTTCATTGGTGTGTTTGATTTATTGTTTTAAATCCACATTTATTTATTTCATACACTTAAAAATCGATCACACATTTTTGGCGCCCACCGTGGGGCGCTTGCCCCATTTTTTACATTTACTTGCAGATTTTTTGATAGGATTTCCCATTATGGAATTTGGATTTTCGAATTTTTTTGCATTTTAGCGCATATGTGGCTTTTTTTAGCGCATCCAAGATTTCTAACAATGTTTTTTGCATTTTTTCGATGCATCTAGGAACTGTTTCAGCGCATATAGGGAACAAAACAATGCTTATAAGGAATAGAATGGTGCATACACTTAGCTCACTTTATTAAATTTTGTAAAAAAAATGCATTTCTTTTAGCGCATTTAGGATTTCTTTTGGCACATTT